>KL285894.1:26845-45823 GCA_000699545.1 Podiceps cristatus
AGAAGAATTTAATCCATAAACAGGGGCTCAGCTGAGTGAGTGTTTAAAGAGAAAGGAGTGCAAAGAGGCAAGAAATAGTATGAGAAAAGAGAGGAGAGGAAGTGAAACTCTCAGAAAACGAGGAGGGATGAGGATCCTGTGGTGAGGGTTGTGTGGTTGGGGTTTTTTCCCCCTTTCTGTTCTGATTTGCTGTAGTTAGGGCCTTTCATTAGGACATACAGCTCTTGCTTTTGCAAATGTCTAGGTAGAAAGAAATCGAAGTATTCTGAAACTAAAGTTTGAGTGTCTTGTTTGTCAAGCTATGGAGGGTAAGAGGACATAAAATAAGGGAGAGACAGTTGTATTGAACTGCAGGAAGGCTGGAAAAAAAAATAAAGACTGCAGTGGAGGTTATTTAAGCCTTTTGTAACAGAAAATTGACTGCAGTCAAGATGTAAATAGGCATGATCATTGTTAACAAAAAGGAAAAATGTCCCTGAAAGGTATTTTGAAGGGGAGGGTGAGAACGGCACTATTTTATAAAAGTGGGTTTAGAAATGTGTAAATTAAGTGCTGAGAACAGGAGATCTCAAGTAGAAAAGGGTGAACTTTTTGGACAGTTTGTCAATTTGTGATGAAAATGCTCTGGTTAGACATGGTACCCAGCTATAGACTGAAACCTGTATTTTAAATATTAAAAATAGTAGATCACGAAGCTGTATAATGAAATACAGCTCTTTTCAGAACAATGTTAAGAGCATGTAGTGAATGTGATTCATCGGGATGAGCTGAATAGTTTGGCTGTTATGCTGAGTTTGACTAGTACGAGGTGCAGCAGCAATCGCAGGGAGCCCCCAGAAGGTACATGAATAATGATCTGAATCACTACCCTATGTCAGGCCTAGATGCGGAAGAATGCCTTCCAGAAAGCATAGTAAGCGTGTTCCAGAAGGTGTTAGTGAAGGGTTAGCTAATTTTCTAATAAACAGGCAGGCTAGAGAGGAAGGAGCCAAGCAGCAGTATCTTTTGATGCCAGATTCTTTGGTTGTCCCAAGGAGGGAAGAAGGGTGGAGGACACTCCCTCCAGGTCCTTAATGTAGCTCTGTTCCTTAACCCTGAAGCAAGAAGCAGGCGTGGAGAGCAGGCAATGGGATGTGGGCAGTGAGTGTGCACACGTTTTATGGAGATGGGGTGAACAAGGGAGTACTTGCTGCCTTTTGCCAAATAGTTACAAGGAAAGTATGACCTCTCACATAGGGGTTATCACAGGTACTAACAGATGACTTGTATTAATACGATTGTGGCTTCAGCGAGATGCAGAGCATAAATATTTGCTAGCTGTCTGCCTGAGCCTGTTTGGCTCTTTCAGCCCCAGTAATACAGACCTTACCCATTCTCCCACATACATGCAGGATTTTTTGCTTCCCTGAGTGCTGTGACACGCTGACCCAAAGCCCTGCTTTGGAGAGACGGGTTGTGTGTCACTTCAGCGAGAAACATCCTCAGTCAGTGACAACTGTTAGTCATGTTGCTCTAATGTGGTAATAACCGCACAACTTTAACTTGGAAAGATCTCAGCCGGGGATCTCAAAAAACCTTTATGGCTGCTTTGTATCTGCACAGAAATTACCACTTGAAAAAAAACTACTAATCCATTGAGCACTGAAGAACATGCAAAAAGAATGAAGTAAGCTCACATCTCCTTGTTTTTTAGGCTTAGACTTAATAAACTTATATACTGTCATGGCACTGGCATTCCATGACCTTTTAATTGTGAGTAACTCTAAGAGGTATAGCAAAAATAGTTGTAATGTTTGGATGTGTAAAAAAAAATGTGTATTTTCTTCATTAGCTTCTGAACTGTTTTCATGAAATCTGAACCTGTTTGTACGTTACTGCTTGGACTCACTTTTAGTTCATGAAAAATATTTCCATCATGATTTTAAATAGGATTTTGCCACTTTCTTGAAACAAAAATGGGATCTCGAGCCAGGGGTCCATCTTTCTTCCTTATAGGAATTGATCACCCCTGTAGCAGCACCTCCCTTTAATCCCAGGAAACAGAGAAAGTAGCATAAATAAGTGTTTTAGAGATGCAGAATTGTTACTCTTTCTGGAGAGATTAATTCACTTATCAGCATGAGGTCGCTATGTGTTGGCACTGCTAACAATGAGAAGAAACGGTTGGATTGAAGACTTCTTGGCTTTGAAGCTGTGCCATTGTTAAGAATTTACAATTCAGCTATACGTAAAACAGGAGAAAATGGTAACCCAGTGGCTAGGACCTGCCAGGGAAAGGAGAGATTTGCGTTGGTTAGGTCACTGTTCCTTGTGGTTCCCCTGCTTGAGGCACAAGCTGCTGCTTGTAAAATAGAAATGGGTTGCCAGCCTTTACATATAAGCACCCTTCTTATACCCTGTATATTCTTTTATAGTTGGTGCTGGTTTTAGCGGTGTTGAGAGTTGAATCTGATCTGCTTCAGCTGCTTCTGAACATGAGGTAGTGTTAGCTAGATGTGAACTGTGCTTGGTGTCTTCATCATGTTCCGGGTTAGGACCCGAAACTCTTTCTCTCCCTTTGTACTAAGGAATATTTTGCTCTATGTTGGTGAGAATGGGGGAGGTGGTGGAGTAGAAAGTGGCTTTTGCTTTCTGTAATTTGTAAAATAATAATTGGATCTATGCCTTCAAATATAACAGGTGATGATAGCATCTGTACTGCCTGGCAGGATTGCAGTTAATTTCCATACCAGTGAGCACTTTGTGCGTTGGAAAGGGCAGCATGACAGCCCTGGTCCCTGCCGCAGAGGAGCTATGCCTCTTCCGTGCCCACCTCAAGTAGGTCCTGATAAAAACAGTCCACATCAAGAATAGTTGAGGGCTTTTTGTTACACTTCATTTTTCTTGAGCAGTAACTTAAAATCCTTGAAAATTATCCTAAGACTGACTGTTTTACAAGTACATTTTTCAAAAGGCTGTAAATTCCGGTGTTTTTATTGGAGCACCCAAGCCATGTCTATGGGAATTGCAAGCAGAGGAGCTTAACAAGACCTGTTTTTTTCCTTATTGGCTTTCTCAAGAGGATGAATTAGTCTTATGACATTTTCCATTCTTCTTTCATCTTTATCAAAAAAATGGATTGGATATTTCTTATTCAGTAGATTTTCTTTTTCTTGGAGTGTATTTTCACAGGCTCTTTCAGTTCTCACCAGACATTCCCTTGCTTCCCCCACGGCCAGTGCGGTTGTAAGTGGGGAAGTTGGTGCACTGCCGAAAGGGTGAGTCCTTCAAAATGTGGAATATTGAAAAGGTCAAAACAATTCTGTACAGCGCTGTGGTCTAGTGCATACTGCGGGTATTAACACTGAGATACCTTCCACTACAGCAAAAATTGAAACAAGGGACAAAACCAATCCCTTCTCATGACAAGTATTGCAAGTGGGATGGAGAAGGGAAATAAACACTTAACCGGGTCCTGTAATTATTTTCGGATGTGAATCATTTTGTGCTTGTCTTAAATGATAGTCTCACTATTAGTTTCTAAGTTTCATTTTGCTACTTAATGTCTAAATACTACTTTCAGAGCTTGTGATCAAAAATCAAACAGTAAATTGAGCTTGTTGGGTTTTTGTTTTTAATTTTCTGACTGAACCAGAAAAATAAACCCAGAAGTTTATATTCCTACCCACCACCCCAGCCATTGTTTTTCTTCTTTTCCCCTTCACCCAAAGGAAAACATAAAGAATGGTTTTGGTTTCTTCTGATTGGTGTAGCCTTCAAAAATTAAATAAACTCGAGTTTCAAAATTTCGAGCTGAAACTAGTTTTTGAGACAAGATACTTGAAAAGCTAAAATGTTTTGCTTGTTTCAGATTTTTTTCAAAAATTGTTTTCTAAATGTGAAGTAATCACAAATACTTTTGATCCAGCTGAAACTGCTTTTTTGGTGCTTGAGAGGCTTGTTCTGGGCTATAGCCTGCCTGGAGTCTGGGCTATAAGGTGTGATATTAACAACGCTTAGTCAGGGATGTTGCTGTGCTGATGTTGGGCATGTGCAGCAGCTGTATATTGCGTCCAGGTAGCCATGGGAACATGAAGTATGAACTGCTGAGAGCAGAATGGGAGAAAAACCTCAGTGACATGTTCAGTCACACTAAAACAGTTTCTCATGCTCCAGCTCATCCTAGTCATTGTTTCCTCTAAGTCTGTAACAGTTGCTATTGTGATCGATCCAGTGCTTTATTAAAAAAAACCACCTCTTTTACCATTTCTGACTTTGTCAATGCAAGTTTAATTAAAACCTTTCACCAAGTGGATTCTTGTTCAACCAAGTAACCCTTTTCCATTCATTGGAGCTGCTGAAATAAATACAAAGTGGAATTAAATTCTCAAGGGTTTTATGTTGCAATATTGACTGCTGAATGTTTTTTCTTCAGCCAAGTGTTTATTTTGCAGTACCAGCTGGGTCTGTTTGGGGCAACTGACCTAAGCTTTCAGTATCCTCCCGGTGAACAGCGAAAGGCCGCATCTTGCATGCCGTGCGCTCTGACCCACCGAGTTAGGTGACACAAGCACTAAATTCAGAGCTACACTCATAGCACAGATTGCATTCATAGAAATTACAGGCAGGTACCAAAACAATCATGGATGTTGGCAATTGTGTACGGGAACCTGATGCTTGCTGAGCTCCAGTATACGCTGGCCGAGCAGTGGTCTTCAAGCAGTTGCTGTCGTAGCAGGCTGATGGCTGGCTCTGCGTGAGAGTTAATGCTCAGATACTTCATATTCTTACTGTTCCTCACTCTGCATTAATGCTGTGGCTGAATTCACAGGGTCTGTGGTGAGATGGCAGCAGGGCACAACTGGCAAGGTTTTCTATCAAGCTTTCTTAGCAACTGAAGTGTTAATTTTCACTTGAATGTTTTGCAGAGCTGTTGTTATGTGCATTATGGCTAATTTGCAGCTATCTCCTATATTTATTTTAAAGCTCTAAGAGACTGGGCTTTATATTACTGTTTGCAATTGACAGCTTGCGAAGCTGGAGAGCAGAATGAGTTGCTGTTTAGGATAAATAGGAAACTATTTATAAATAGGAAGGAAGAAAATTGACAGCTAGAGCAGCATGAAGAAACCCAATAAGGGTACTTTTAATAAACTAGCATTAGAGTAACCCATTCCAACAGAATAAAATAAAGCAGGAAACAACTTGTCAGGAGGTGCTGCTTTTCAGTGGAAGCAGCAGGTTTTGTAATTCAAAGGCCTACACCTCCTCCTATACCTGAACTGTTAAAATGCCACCAGGTTAGGTGTTAAACCCCTGGATTTCGGCATGCTACGCTGTGCAAACACACCAGCCAAAGGATTTCTAAACGTGCTTCCAACAGGTTCTGTGCAGCAGGACTTTGCAGAGAGCAGCAAGTCCTGGTGTTCATTGCCCGTGCCTTGAGAAGGAATGCTTGAGCACCGTAACTCTACTGTCATGGGATGATGAGAGAGCGCTTGAACACACTTTTGTCATCCCACACTGGGCTAAGCAGTCCCAATCCTGCTTCAGAACACACATTTTGGACACCCCCTGTGTCAAATCTGGCACTTCTCTAACCTTATGCCTGCCCCGTGTAGGGCACTAAGCCTGCGGATCACTGAACTGACCCTGCTTACAGCTCTGGCTTACCGGCTTCTGGGAAAATCCCAGCCTGAAGGAGAGGAGGCTTACTTTCACCTTGTGTAAAGGTTAAGGCGAGACTATTTTCACACAGCGATCAGTGAGCAAAAGAAAAATAACTTTAATTGGGAAAACGGACAATTTGAATGGATTTTTGCTTCTGCCCACATAACAAAATACTTACTGTCAGATCTCAAAGTGATAGCTGCATTAGGAATGTCTGTAAAGAGAGCTGAAATAAATGTATTGATCTGAGGCTCATAATGAAACCTCTTATCCATGCAGCATCTTTTCAGTTAACAGTGTGTAGGATTTTAAGCTCACCAAAGTTTAAATAATTGTCAGACATTCGGTACGCATCTTTTAATTGTCTGTCTTGATTTATCATCTAGGTGGAGAATCCTGAGTTCTGTCTCATAGTATAATAATGAGACCTGTCCTAAAATACTGCCATTAAATTACCTTTTTAGATACTCACTGAAACTTCTCCGACTTAGGCGTTACCTTTATAACAGTGTATGACATTGTTTTAAATATTTTAACAGTGAAAATTTTTAAGTAGCTGTAATTGCAAGTTTTTCTTTTTGTATTGGAAAGTTATCTGTTCTATGCTATTATTAACTTATTTCTATTCCGAAAATTATGTAAATTGACTTTTTAGTGAAGATTCTTCAATATTTTTGTGGCAAGGTTAAGATTTTATAAGCAATTTAATTGATTTTGATTGATTTGCCAGTATAAAAGGAGCATAACTAAGAGGGGCTGGTAAGCATGCCTGAGAGTACAGAAACGAAGAGGATGCTGTGTGAAACTGTTTAATCCGAGACATCATTCACCTGTTCTTCTTTGATAACAATATCAGGAAGGGGTACATGTGAGGAATTTTAGAGGATATGTGTTAATTAGAAATAAGACATCTGTTTGAGTCTGTGTCGTTAATGAATGGCACGCTATATTTATTCTGCTTTGGAACATTTTGTTCACTTAGAAAGAATTTACCTCAGAAATGTAAATTGTAGAGACTAGATTATCAGTCATATTCCAGTAAGACTCACCAGCATCACCTGTCATTGTTTTCGCTCCCTCACCTGGTTTAAGTCCCTCCTCTGACTCCCTCCTCATGTAAAAATACAATCTTTTTGTCTTCGTCTTTACAAGATGTTGGCACGGATGAAGAATTCTGTAATGTCCCATCCTGAGATCATTGCTGTGACTATTGCTGTGCCCATACTGTTTGTCTTAATCATCTGATCCCTCCCCACATTTTTCACACCATCACTTCTATGTTTTTTTTTATATGTAGCTGCTTTGGGAGTGTGAATTTCTGTCCTACACCATCTTCATTCCGTGTCGTTCCGTGTCATTCCCCACTCGATTTCATAGTCCCCCTTTAAAACCTGTCTCTGTCTGATGTCTGAAATTTATTGTTATCCAGCCTTGATAGTGGGCTGGTAGCAAGCTGGGGCCACTTTGAACATAGTGAGCACTAAAAATATTCATACTTATTGCTTCTTTGGTACATACCTCTCTCCCCTCCCTTAATTTGTTTACATACTTGTCATAACTATGGATTTTGATTCTAAAAGCTCCCAATCTATTTCTTTTTATTTGTTTTTTACAGCACCGTCTGTTGCATTCTTTTGTGGTTATTAATGGGAACTCTGAATCAGATTTTATAACTGTTAGGATGCTGAGTCTTGAATTGTAAAACAAGTAGATTAACTTCTGCTCGAAGGTAGAGCTTGTAAGGAAAATGAAGATGCTGGGGCTTTTATGTGGCTGAGACATGCTGCAGACTTGAATGTTCCCTCTGACTGAATAGCCCTTGCCAGGACGCTTGAGGGACTTGGTAATTTCAAATTATTGAAGGGTGAGTTACCCTTACATCTGCTATCTTGATGCCCTTACATGTATTGTAGCTTCTAGCAGCATGCGTATTACCCTTCAGCAATGCAAGTAATCTTTGTGATACTAACCAGAAGTTTGGTATCAAAGAAATGGGAGGTGTTCCCTGGAACAGGTTGACCAGCTGGCCAGCCAGACCTCTGCCTGCCCCTACTCCACCGTATCTTTACCATAAATCACACAGACTGATGTGCTAATACTGCCTTTGCTGAATAAATTTAAAGGAGTGTACAGTGGTCCCTGAGCACATGGAGAATCCCTATTAAAAAAGAAAAGGAAAAGAAACATGTATATTTTAGAACAAGAAGAAATAATGCCAAAGTGTCATTTGTTAGGGAAGCAACATGAAAATATGGTCTGAGACAGGAAGGCAGGAAGTTGCCAAGTTGAAATGGTTACAGGGAGGGAATTAAAACAGGGATGCTGTAGATGGAGCAGAGAAAATGCTAGAAACTGACAGAAAAGAAAAAAAAAAAAAAAAAGCAGACTGGAAAGCAAAGGAACAGATGTCCCACTTTGCTATTCAAGAAGTTCGCTTCTTCGGCATTTAATCACTACCTCTCATATTCTCAAATACTAATTCATTACATGTACCATCAAAATTCTCTACTCTTCCTATATGTTGAGTAGATAGTACTCATGTAAATGTACAGTACGCTATGGAAAAAGCTCAAAAAATGTAGAATTACTGTTGTTTACATATTTTAGAATTTTCTTTGAATACAGAATATGTGCTTGCAAATGCAGAGTTAATCTCTAGCGAAAGCATGAAGCTATATGATCTTTTTGGTTATTCTAATATGACCTCAAATTCTCAGGTTTCCATTCTCTTTTTCATCTGGAGAACAAAACAAAAGAAGAGTTTCCATTGCTTGAAGCCATTTAATTTCTATTGCTTGAATAATCTGCATGCAACTACTAGAACCTCTTCCTAAATGGCCCTTTGCAGAAGCCAAATTGCTGTCCGCTTTGCTCTGTGTGGTGGTACACATTGCAAATTTCTTTCTTTTTTTTTTTTTTTTTTTTTTTGCTTCTGCATTTTTTCACTGCTTCCTCAATCCCAAATGACTCCTATGCATTCTCTTTTTAAAATTAATTAAGCACAGTGATTTTGCTTTCACTTACACTATTTATGGATTTGCTCACGTATGGTAAGATTTATACAGACTTATTTCTA
Source organism: Podiceps cristatus (assembly GCA_000699545.1). NCBI lineage: Eukaryota > Metazoa > Chordata > Aves > Podicipediformes > Podicipedidae > Podiceps > Podiceps cristatus. The sequence continues at coordinate 35,571 of KL285894.1, forward strand.
CATTGTCATATCTTTTGGCCACTGCCTTTTGATGAACAGGTCTTTCCATCAGATGCTATCCCATGCTGACAGAGTGATGTGTCATATGTGTTGTGAGACAGCCAGTAAGGGAAAAAGATCTTCCTGTAAGAATGGAATCATTATAGTGGTTATAAAACTGCTGCAGTTATAACTTCATCACTGCGTGAAATCAGTATTCACAGAGCCTTCATTAGCTAAGTAAAGACTTGATTATGGGCTACTGTTTATTTTGGGTAATGGTATTTAAACTTGGGTAACTGGGTTTTCCTTATGTAATCAAAAAAAAGTATCAACAATCTCTTTTTCTAAAAACGTATTCCTTGTGGCTAACACGTAGGGGAGGTAGTGTAGAAGTCTTTAGCAAAGCTTGTCCATATTAAATTCATTGAGGTGATCAGTCCCGGGTTTGTGAATACGAGAGGCTTTCATTCTGCTATTTTGCTTCGGAAAGGTTAAGATGTCAAAACATCTTTGCTAGAGATCATGGACTGGTTAGTCATGCCTTGGAGCTCGTGCTGATTGCTCCTCTCTTTTCATAGGTTTTGTGCTGTGGCTGGAGCTCTGCTCCTGGTCTTTTCTGAGCTAGTCCTCCATACTGAAAGCTTTGCCTGGTTTCCTCATGAGTCACAGTATTTTCTTGATCAAAACTAGATCAACACAAACACACTATGATCAAGTGTAAGTGTTAGGTCATAGGAACAGTTGAGAAGCCATATTTAAACTGTGAAGCAGAAGGATATTTTCAGGTTTGGAGGTAACTAGAGAGTTTCAACTAGCTTGTTTATACAGAAAAAAACCCACAAAACTCTGCCATCCACTCATCTTTTGATAAACGTAGGTTTACCACACTTCCCCATAGGAGTGCCTTAGCAATGGCAAGGTGTTTCTTCCACCTTCCCCTATTAACTTTAGGCATTGAAGAGAAGTTACTACTTTCATCAGAACTAATTTCCTGCACCGTGATTGTGGATGAGAGATCGATATGTCTGATATGGTAGTTCCCATGCTTTTAGCCATAACTCTACACTGTGACTGCTTTTGCACTAATAATGAAAAGTTTTTCAAAATTTACTGTACCTTTTTGTTTGCTCGCTAATGCAGTTCACTAATGTTTCTCACTGCATCCAGCTCAGTGAAGCACCAATAAACTTCAGAAAAGTTCTAGACTGCTTCTTGAAAGCTCTGTAGTACAGATTTTCTGTTCTCAAAATGTCCTGCGTTCAGATTTTAAGGGAAATACAACATCAGTTTGAGCTGTTGCATATCCTAAATTTCATACTTGATGTATTTTCTCTAGAGCCTGGTGAATTAGAGAGCATTAATTTTGCCATCCGGGGGTGCAGCTGATAATTTTAACAACTACTGCTCAGGTTGTAGTATAGGAGTGCTGAAGTCCCGACATTTACAAGCTCACAATGATTTACACATTTAACAAAGTTTTAGCAGAGTAAGAAGTGTTGGCAGTGCAGCACAAGCTAACCTGTGCCCTTTAATGTTATTACCTTCCCGAAGCTGCCAGTCCTAAATGATTAAACGATAAATCATAACACACAGAGACAACAGCAATCACTGGAGCCATCTGTAAAAGACAGACTTCTTGTATGTTCTTGTATTTCCTGGTCAGAGTTTGCTCTTTAGAATGATTTTCCAACAAGGGAAGTTGAATTAGAGGTTTTCTGCTGTGCCTAGTAAAATATTTTAACTCCAGTGCGGGGTTTTTTGGGGGGAGGGTTGTAATTTGGAAGTTCATATTCCAGCATTACTAGAAGAGCTGTAACTTGAATTACCTCATCTGAAGTAGATAGCACGGTTATAGACAGAGAGTTCAAACCAGAAGACAGAAACTGTGCTGAATTCAGGAACGTGCTTCTCATTGACATAAATGAACTTTCAATTTTGATAATGTTACGTTTTTTATAACTTTTATGTAATATGAGCATGTGTTAATTACCTTCAGGAGAAATATGTTTAAGTTTCTGCTCGTATATGATTTTGTAGATTTTCAGTCAGAATGCTAAAACTCTCTAAAATAAACTTTGAAAATTCTTTTAGGCATTACGATGTTAGGATGATTGCATGTTTTCATAGGAACGTATTTGTTTTTATCACCTTGGCCGGCCTTGTTGGATGAAATGTCCGGTATTTGACTCTGTTTCTTCACTTGTTAAATCTTCTGCTTTCTTAAAGGCAGTGCCTGTATTGCACACGCTGTCTGTGGAAATGTGGCAATGGTCATGGCAAGGAGCAGTTTTCAGTACTTGGGCTGCAGTCTACATGTGTGGCATACTGTAATTAGAGGAGAAACTTGCGTATTTTATGCATGTATACACACACTGAAGTGCAACCAAATAAATTCAAAGTTTTACTGGGTGGGTACTTAGGAGTCCCCACAGTCAAATACTAGGGAAATAATTTTTATATATATATACACACAAACTAGGAAGAAGAAGAAGCATAAGGAGCATAATATTAATGTCTTGTCTGCAGAAAATGGCATATATGTCTGCCAGGGGTTGAAGAGGTGTAATAGCATTTTAATGCTTTTCTGGGATTTGTTTCTGGATAACATACCGGACTCCGGAGCGTTGAATGCACCTCATCCGCCGAAATGCTGTGAACCCTGTCCCCTTTGCAGTTGTGGCACCCTGGCTCCCGGCTTTCTGTGCTCTATGACTTGTCTCTCTGGGCCATTCCTCCCCACTTGCCACAAGCTCCCCTCTTTCTAGTTCCGCCCCCTGACATCTCTCCATCCTGGGAAGCCACTGGTGCAGGAGTGTCCTCTGTTATTTCTCTGTCCAGCCAGGTTTTTCCAGGTGACTTTTGCTGGAAATGCAAGCAGAAATCGTTTGTGGCTATCTCTACAGCACCACCTCTGCGTGCTTCTGCTGTTTTTAGTGGTGTGTGGGGGTGGGTGGCAGGCAAAAGGAACATGCATGAAAGTAATGAAAAAACTTCCCTCTCTCTGCCAGTGTTGCTAGGCTCATCTGTTGAAGTACTCTTCAGTGAAACACTGAATGTTTAACATCAAAAAAGTACCAAAATTCCACCCATGGGAGATGTTATCATCCTGTCTGCCAAAATATATGTTTGTTCTTTATAATTTCTCAAAGGAGAAATTGGCAAAACCCAATTTGATCTAAGTTTACTAATACTGTCTGACATTGTGCTAAAAAACCCCAATTTTGTCTGTTTCCACTGCTTGTGAAACAAATTGCCAAACTGACCTCAAATGAGTAAATGTATATTTAGTAAATGTCCTTAGAATCATTAATTTTTATTGGAGATGACTTATTACTGATGCCGAAAAAGACTTTATTGACCTGTTTGTGGTTTATATTCTCTTAGAATCAATATTTGCTTGTTCATAGTAGTGGTACATGTGTATAGTTCTTTAGAACTGCAGTCATAAGCCCACTACCACAGTGCTTCTATTAAGGTGAATTGAACAAATTTGCTTTAGGAAGGAAAAACTGTAAATATAAAAACTTAGTGAAGTCTTAAATGGATTAGATTAACATTTTTTTTCTTTGCCTCTAAAAATCTTTATTACAAAAGAGTAGAGATCTATAAAAATAAAGGTATAGGAAACTTATGATTAATACTGATTTCAGTAAATGCATTTCACGTCATGTATTAATATAGTCTAAGAATTCACTCTGAAATAATGTCTCTTGTCCACTTTCAGAACATTAATTCCTTTATATTTTGTGAGGTAATGCAGGTGGTGAGTGGCAGAGATTATTCCTGTAACGCAGAATAATCCAGGTTCGGTTGCATAGGTGAGGAAGGGAGTCTGAACTTCCTCAGCTGAAAGAATTTTGGGCCTGTGACAGACTAAGACAGCCTGTGGTGATGCTGATTCCCAGAGTCCCTGTCCTGCAATACAAATGTTGCTTCTTTCCTGCTTTTGTTCTATAGTTACATCTTCAAACTAATCTCGGTTTTAGGTAGATTTTCCATATTTTATAGGTTACCAAGCCTACCAGTCTCGGTCCTTACAGGATTTAGCTGTAGGAATGCCTAGGCTGTGCATTGCAAGTGTTCTTCGCTGAGACATAGACATCTGCTAAGGTGGGGTTCTGGATAGGAACCCCGTTCTGGATACGAGCCACAGTTTTGTAGGCATACAGGGATCTTTGGTGGCCAAGACTTAGAATCATAGAATGTGTCAAGTTGGAAGGGACCTGTAAGGATGATCGAGTCCAATTTAAGAAGTCAGATTACAGAATAAACAGACGTGGACTCCTTTTGTAGGTCTGAACAGTTAATTACAGACCTTTTTCTTTGCTGTTTTCCTTCTCTGTGTCGCTGTGCTACAAAGCATGATTTGTTCTCTCCTGTGCCCAGTGGGCATTGTTTTCTTTCTTAACAGTTTTCAGGTAGGTGTGCGACCTTCTCTGACTTAAATGAGCATATCCAAGTTCACAGCTGTATGACTGACCAGATCAAAAACTTGGTAGGGCAGGTCTTTACCTGATACAGATCAGCTGTGCATCTCTCTCTTTTTTTTTTTTTTTTCTTTTTCATTTGACCAGTGTGAAAACAGTCTTGTGTAGAAAGAAAATGTAGGAGATGCAGAACTGTTTTAAAATGTAGTACACACGTGACAGACTCTTTTCACTGTATTTGCTTTACACTGCTCTTTTAGTATAAAAGGATATGAAAAGACTTCCTAGTAGATATTTCAATAAGATCGCTATTGCGCTAAAGGAGAGCAAAGATCATTTTTCAAGCAAATATCAGCAAAGTTTGCATTAGAATAATGCAGTATTTGAATTTTGTATATTTTTTCACATTTCATATCAGATAGCAAAATAAGCTCTACATATTAAAACAATATCACCTGTTTTATATTAACAAAATCCACTAGGGACAAATAATGGAATTTTGATTGTTCATTTTAAAAGAGTTGTTAAAATAAGCTGTATAAAAACCTCAAAAGAACATATGAACAACCTCTGGGAGTTGGAAAAAATGTAAAATGCTACTTAAAATTTTCTACATTTTAAACTCGCATTCAAGAAAAAGATTCACAAGAAACTGTGCATACAGAAGAAATACAGCTTATTCTACATTAGAAGAAAAAAAATTGAGACCAATTTTAGAAGAAAAATGTTACTTTAAAATACTACATGTCTGCAAAACCTGTCTTCAGTTAAGCTGAGCAGCAATAAAAGAACCTTAACATCTTCGATATTTTTCTGTTCAGCCCCGCTCTTTCTAGTGCAATTGATTTGATTTGGGTACTTAGTACCCAGTTCGGCTATCCACATAGCTAAAGTGGAAAAAGTCGGAGGAGTAGCCGGATATCCAGTGGGCTTTCACGTGATGGTTGTTGCCAGGGAAACCACTCCCCTGGTGCCCATACATCGAGTACGTCCGCCTCTTCAGGCTCACAGACACAGAAGTGTCAGTCTATCAGTTGACGGAAAGAAAGCAAAACAGTTGTGGAGGAAACTTAATATGGAAAAGTAATTAAAGCATTTAGATACTTCAAATTTAAGTTATGATATTTTTCTTAAGGGGTCCACCAAGGGGACTGCACCAGCGGGCTGGTAGGGGTGCTCTCACCAGCATGCTGAGGGCCTTGAAGGGAGCTACACTTCTGTTCTCCTACGTGGGGACAGTTGTCAACTCAGCCAGTACTAGTCGGTCACTCTGTTGATTTAAATTATATGTGTGTGGTGCAACCTCCAAAGGGAAATGGAAATCACGAGGCTGTAGCTGTGTCAAAACTGATCTAAATGCCTACGTCTTTAGAGGGGATTAACCCTACACTAAACACAAGCAGACAGAATTCTGAGTAACAGGTGTCCCTTAAGATGTGTCCTACTGGATGGTATGACTTGCTTGTCTATAAACTATTGGGAAAGGGATGTTTTTCCTTCTCACTGAGTGTGGAGTTAAAAGTAGTGTATTGCCATGATTATAGTTGAAAACTCTCAGAAACAAATGATCCCCAGGACTACCAGCCACAGAAGATCTTGGTACTAGCAACTGTGCCTTTGAGAGACATCTTTTCTTCTGGTGAGTTGATGGTTTCAAAGGCATCTGGGGTGTCCTTCACTAGAGGTAAAATGTCACAAGAGAGATGAGTCTGAAAGAAATTTAGAAAGAGAATTTAGAAGCTGAGATCTGTTACTTGGTTAAATACTTTGGTAGAAACACCCATTAAGAATATAGATTATTTTTTAATCACTAGAGAACTCATAAGCATATTTCCCCTTCTCTGAAAGCACCTGCCTAACAGCTGATCTAAGGCAAAAGGTGTAGGCATTTCTTAGTTCTCTAACATCAAAGAAGCTGTTAGTATTTCATATGTTGTAATGTGCTGACTCGGATGATTCATATCTTATGGTTTTTTGTATTGTATGGAACACTAAATGCCCTTTTTTGCAAATTTTCTGTAAACCAGGATGGAAACAGGAAGAGAGCTCTTCTGTCAGACTTTGACCAGATTATCTCACCAGACTCTTTCCAATGGAAGAGAAGTTATCCTGTGCCCACCTATGAAGCCTTCTTGCTCTAGCAATCTTCGCAAGAGGAAGAAAAGAAGCTCCATTAAGCACTTCCCTGCCGACATCCTCTGAGTGAGTGATGATTTAAAATTACAAGGAAACTTGGGATAGTATTTTGGAGGCCAATACGGCCATTTCTGTCTTGTTTTCCACAAGTTGTTCCTCTGCTTCATATGTTCCCCATTTTTTCACTCGTGCATATTGCATATAAAGGATGGGGAAAGGATATATTTGGGTTTGCTGTATTGGTGTTACCCAAGCTAAGTAATTGAAGAATATTAACTTCATTATTTTGATCCTATTCTAGTTTTGATAGTTATGCTGTACACTTGAAACTGTCTTGGCAATTCCAAATGATTCATCTTTCTCTCACTTTTTACTAACTTTTGCATATTGCTGCTGTGTATAGTAAACTTTAGCTATCTTTCTCCCATGAACGGCTGAAAATTGTTCCTGTAAAGGCATATACTTAGCAAATCCATTTGTAAAAAACATTTAAATAGCTCGTGAACGTGTTGGGGGCTACCATATAAATGGAAGATTATTCATTCGGCGTGAATTTAGTTACACATTTTCTATGCGGTGTAGATTTCCATCCTTGGAAATAACCCATAAAATTTCTGTTGAGGGGGGAGAACCCACCTAAATTGGTGTCTGTTTTGTTTTGTTTTTTTTCCCATGTATTCATAGAAATATGGATTACTGAATGAATTATCATGATTTTCTCAGAGCATGCCATTTCTTGAATGTAGATGGGAGGCCATTAATAGTAAATACAGTTGCTTTATTTCCCTGTCTACAAATATATGTTGTATTTTGCCAGAAACACACACTCCTGTAGCCCTGCTGGTTTTAAATGCTACTTCACTATAGTGCATGTCTCAAATAATTTGTTTAGAAACATAATCTGAATTATTTTATAAATTAAAAATTACCTATGTTTATGGCCTAATAAAATTTGCTGAATTTTTTTTAGGTTTGAATACAAATTTTTATGAGTAATCATATAGGTAGGTGCATACATTACATTTCAAAATGGCGGTAATTTACTGAAATACCTGTTTACACAGACAGATGTTAAAATGTGCTAAGTAATTGCCTCTGGACCTTCAGTCTTAAAAAACAACATCCTATATGAACAAAAGATAGGTCTTATTAGTTCTTGTTTTTCATGCTCACAGGCTGTGTTAGTCCTTTTTCTCTTATGAACTTCACTTCTTCATTCTGTTTTCTGTTGCCTGTAGGTCTTCCCTATGAATGTGAAATGTTAAAAATATACAAACAATGTCATGCTTTTCATTTATAAATTAAATTGCCCTGTTAGCATATAAGTGTTCATTTGCCAGCGCGTAATTAGTTCTGCAAGAGTTGATCTAAAACTTGCATACCTTGATGCACAGTTCATTTTGTTCTTCTCAATTAACGTGTTCTAGAGAAACTACTGCAGGCCACTGCTGGCTTATAGTAAGGCTAACGTAACATGACCTCCACCGTGGATACCCAGGGAGAAGGACACTGAGCCTTACAGGACTGGCATTTCTTCTCTTTCTTCAGACCTCTGTACTACCACTAAACTTTGTGGAGCTCGAAATCCTTAGCGGCGTTTTTAACAGATCCATGACTTACCTTGATTTGTACTTACGTTAGAGTCAGTATGTTGAAATGAATACTGCTCAGCCCACGGGGTCTCTGCATTGCAAACAGCTTCAGATCACCTTGGATTAGTCCCACTGACATTATCCATAAGGTTACTTGCATGAACAATGCACAGGAATTAGCTTGATTTTTTAAGTGGGAATTTGCTATTTCAGTGCTTTATTAGTAACAGATGGAAGTTACTCTTAAGGATTGGTGATAGTACTTGTGTTATTTAAGAAAACTGTTTTATCTATAGTTGCTTCTGTAGGTATCAAGCTGCAGAGCAGAGATGTGACCGTACAACTCAGCATGGTTCCCAATTCTGTTCTAAATTGAAACTATTTGAGTTTAGTATTTCTAGGCCATAGTATTTCCAACACTACCTTTCAATACCTAAGTAAATACAGACAGCAACCTGTCTGAATGTCCAAAAGGATGTGCTGAATTGCTCTTTAACATCATTGCTAAATATTGGGTTGATTATTTTGCTGGCTAATTTGAAAACACAAACTTCATTCAGAATGTGTTCTAGCTTCATTTATTTAGAGGAAAAGGATAATCTCCCCTAATTTTCCCTTTGGGGAAGTTTCCACACTGAGTAAGTACTACCCCTAATCACCCTCCTGCCAAACCCACAAGTTGCTGGAAGGCTTTGAAGCCAGATAGCAAAAGGAGATCACAGGATGCCATTGAATTAATGAAAATGGAAGGACTATTATAATCTTATCTGTAATAAGCCAGAGCAGTGTGAAGTAGGAGCTCTTCTCTGCTGACATTGTGATGACGACAGCATCTTCTGAAACAGGGATATTTTGCCTCTTAGGGCAACTATGGGACTGTCGGAGCTCAGGGTTCCTTTTTGGTTTTTAACGGGAATTTCTGTTTCTGTTGCTCTAAACTCACTGACGGCTCCTTCACCCTTTCTTTCTACAGTGAGTATACACTGCAGCTGGTGTATCATAAAGGACCTGGGCTATGAGAGGTACGTGAAAGAATTTTGTCACCAAGGTGCTCAGCACGACCAGGGAAATAGTTTCCTCAGGGGTTCCTCATGTATTTGACTCAGCCCCGGCCATGCTCCGAGCTCTCCTGACCCACAGCAGCTGAGCTGAGTTGATGCTGGCAGAGGTTCTCGCACTTAACTGCACTTGAAGGTCCTTTTAGGATGGGCTCCTGCAGCACTCGGGGTGCGTGGAGGTTAATTCTAACTTCTCACAGACCAGATGACAGCCCCATGAGGGCAGAGAAGCATTTAGGATTACGAGGGCTAAAATTAACCTTTACACCCAGCCGGCAGGCTGTCTGTCAGGAAGCCCTGCAGAAAAGAATATTGCTTGTTCTCCTACCCTTTGGAGGACATGAACACAATTTAGTGAACAGCTGCAATGAAGAGAACAAATAGGTTTGGTAAAAAAGATTATTATTTGGGTTATGGAAAAATATAAATTATTACAAAGTGGTTTAATTACTTGCAGATTAGCTTTTGTGAGTCAGTTCTTTTGCTAATGTTCAACCCCTTTTACCCAGAGAGATTCGATAAAGGTAATTGATAATGGTGTTTGGGCCAAGATACTAATTCAATTCATCAAGTCTCACTTGATGTATTTGAATGTGATCATTCAGGTGGCATTCTGGGTTACATAATAAGGAAAAATGTATTTTGCCCAACACAGAGAGGCCTTGATAAAAATTTATCATTGAGGTCTGTAAGCTTTCAGACTGATAAGAATATGAATGGCTATTAAAAGCCTTATTTGTTCAAATGGGGAGAGAGTTAATCAAAGCAATGGAAGGTGTCCTGGAGTACTGGTAAGTACTGTATTCTGTCCAAATGACTGTGCCTGTTGCTATTTAAATAAAAAAAAAAAAAAAAGTTTTTTACTAAAATATTTTGTCCTGGTTTTGGCCAGGATAGAGCTAATTTTCTGTCAAGCAGCTACTGTGTTTTGGATGTGGTATGTGAAGAATGTTGATAATACACTGATGTTATTAGTTGCTGCTAAGCTATCAAGGACATTTTGCAGTTTGTCAGGTTTGGGTAATGTGCAGGTGCAAAAACTTGGGAGGGCTACAGCC
>KL285895.1:434-14062 GCA_000699545.1 Podiceps cristatus
CGGGTTAGGCCCAGCGGGCCCTGGGCTTAAGGACTCCGGGCTGCGCCTGCTGGGTGGTGAAATAGGGCTCTCCTAGTCCCCTGGGATCCCTGAAGGGATCTGGGGGAGTTTGGTTGTATTTCCTCTCGTATATTGTGCTTCATTTCATCCCGTCCATTTGAGTGTCAGCTGTAGTGTAATGCTGCTGGCTTTTTGGCACACTGAGCAAGTCTGGCAGGTTAGCAGCCCTCTCCTTTGACTTCCTAATTACTACCTTGTTTGTTTGTTTGTTTTTCCTTTGCAATGGGAATGTCTCAACTCATAAGTGGGAATTACCTTCCAATGTACTGCTATGGATAAAGCAGTGCGTGACAAAGGCGCGTTTCCTTTTTGCACGCTGTGTTGGCTTTGGCTGGATTTCCAGTCTGACCACTCCCTATATACGTGTAGGTATACACTAGACGTTCATGCACTGTTGTGGTGGTGCTAGACAGAAGATATCACCAGGCGAGCAGACGTTCGTTTTCCTGTTTTGCAAGGGCTTTGTCTTTGGCTCAGAATAGGAGGGGTTGAAGTCTGCTGGTATCAATTTGATTAAAAAACGGAACATTTTTCATTATTTCTTCTTTTGTTTCTTCTCTATTGGGATATTCTCAAGCAGTAGGAAATTATGCAATCAAAACGACTGCTTAACTCGCAATTGCAGCAACTCAAAATTGCAACAGCCTTTGGAGTCAGCTTATGCCTGACTGCTGAAATAGTGTTATTCACTGATAAGAGTATTTCCGGGTTTAAGGACGAAAGCCTGTGATACATACCCTTAAAGCCATGATTTATGCTTCAATCTTTTAAACAGATGGGGAAAACCATAGGGTTTGTTTTGTGTCTTAGCCTAGGAGAGCCATATTCACCTCTCAGCTTTGGTCACAAAATTCTTGGCAGAGTAACGGCGTTTCAGGACTGATTTAATCTCTCTGTATTTCATAGTTACTTCCATGAGGTGCACAAAGGACCTCAGCATTTCACAGTGACAACAGGACTGAGGTGTGGATCTGCCTGTGCAAATCTCCCTCCACCAGCGGCAGGTAAGGGTTTTGGGACCAAGGCAGTCCCAGACCCACCTAGAAGAAGGAAATGGGGCCAGTATACCACGTATTAACCAGTTCCTGGCAAGCTCCCCTCAAGAGAGGTCCACCATTTTCCAAAAGGTGCATGTGCAAGACCTGCATCTATGCACACAGGTGAGATGGCAAGGAGACACCACACGTCTCATCGTGGGCCAAGCTCCACGTGTGTGTTGGGCAGCACCACACGGAGGGACTGTCTTTTTCTTTAATGGTAGCTTTAACAGAAGCTAGGACAGCAGGGATGAAAATTGATGCAACTCTCCCAGCAGGTCAGCGGTCTCATTAGGTACATATTTAACAGGAATAAATTCCAGCGCTGAGCCAAACCACAGCAACAGAGGTGAAGCCAGAGTCCCTGCGAAACCCAGTGTCCTCTGAGCCAGGTGCAAGTCATGGCAGTGCTTTGCCAAATGACCCGCTGCACTGCACTTGATGACAGAGAAAACTGCAGAAGCCCTGGTGCCACCACTGCTGGCACTTACCGGCACAGCCATGCTGACAGCAGGACACAGGGATAAGGACCCAGCCTGCTGAGGGACCTCTCCATCACAGGTCGAGGGAGGTGGTTCTGCCCCTCTGCTCTGCTCTGGTGAGACCCCCCTGCAGTGCTGCATCCAGCTCCGGGGCCTCAGCACAGGAGAGACATGGACCTGCTGGGGCGGGGCCATAGGAGGCCACGAAGACATTCAGAGGGCTGGAGCCCCTCTGCTGTGAGGACAGGCTGAGAGAGTTGGGGTTGTTCAGCCTGGAGAAGAGAAGGCTGCGGGGAGACCTGATTGCGGCCTTCCAGTACTTAAAGGGGGCCTATATGAAAGATGGGGAGAAACTTTTTAGCAGGGCCTGCTGTGTTAGGACAAGGGAGCATGATTTTTAACTAAAAGAGGAGAGATACAGACTGGACATAAAGAAGAAATTTTTTACGATGAGGATGGTGAGGCACTGGAACAGGTTGCCCAGAGAGGTGGTAGATGCCCCATCCCTGGAAACATTCAGGGTCAGGCTGGACGGGGCTCTGAGCGACTTGATCTAGTGGAAGATGTCCCTGCTCATTGCAGGGGGGTTGGGCTAGATGGGCTTTAAAGGTCCCTTCCAACCCAAACCATTCTGTGATTCTGTGGTCTTCTTATTCCCTTAAGAAGTACCAGTTACCCCCTTCCAAGTGCTCTGAGGGGTGCTAGAGTGGCATCATGTGTATCCTGCAAAGAAATATTCTAGCATATTCCTCCAGATTTACACCATAAAGGAGACAACTGGGATATGTTTCTCCGTGAGCAGGAAGTAAAGCCTCATTTCCTACAAATGTGTTTCCTGTATTACTGCAAAAATCCCGACTCCCTCCCCGTGTCTCCCGTCACACCCACACCAAGCGGCGAGTATGTGCTGTGATGATATGCACACTAATTAGCGGGCTAAAATGCACGTGCAGCCTGGCCGGGCAGCTGCCGCCGAGCGGGATGGCAGATGGCCACGCTCGCAGCCTTCCTACCCCAAGCTCGAGCGTTTGAAGGTCGGGTGGGGGAAGGGGTTTTCAGGCGACGCACAGAAACTTCTCTTTGGTTCTTCTACACATCTTTCAAGTGTGGTTGGATTCGGCAACGGAGTTTAAAGTGTTGCAGTAGGCGGTGCCAGATCGTGCAGCACAGCATTCCCATTGGGAAGTGGGATAACAGGGCCGGGTTGAGCTGAGCTGGCTGCTGTCTCACGTGACTCCACAAAATCTCTACCTTCTGCATCTCCTGAACATCCTCAGCAAGTCTGGAGTTGCAGACGTCCGCACACCAGAACAAGCTCCTGTTAGCTGGAGCCTGTAGCAGCTTCCAGACTTTGCCTTTTCTGGAGTAACACAGAAATACAGGCTAAATACTGAAACCAGAAATGAGGGAACTTCTTTGTAAGAGTGAAAGAGTTGGAAGAATTCTTCCTATGGTTCCTCTATACATACCTGCCCCCTTAGATGGTCATTTACTCTGGCATCAAGGCAACACAGAGTAAACCACAGGCTCTTCCCCTGCTGATTTTGCAGGGCGCTCACTGTGTGCTGGCTTAGGAGAGAGGAGCCGGCCGAGCCAAGAGCTGTGGCCCTACGGGGCTGTTTCAGGGTCAACATGCACCCACCCCAGTCCTTGGTGCTGCTGGCAGGAGGCATCTTGCACTCTTCTGTCCCAGTCCCCTATTCCCACTCTCTGTGTGCCGGTCCTCCTGCTCAGGGAGCTGATCCAGCTGAAAAGTAGAGAAAAAAGGAAAAAGATGGAGTTTGAATCTGGATTAATTCATTGGTCTGGCTGATGGCATGACCACTCGATAGCAAGCATCTCCACAAGAGAAGGGGCCGCTTTCTCTTTGAGCAGCAGCTGATATAGAAGCCAGTTATTAAAAAATACCTTCCATAGGCAGAAGCACTGTTCCCAAGAGCAGTCCCGCTTTCCTCCAGCCCCGGCCGCCATTTCCCAACACCGCCATGCCCCTGCCTCGTGCTGAGGGGTGGTTTCAGCCAGATCTGAGCTGGCTGCAAGCTCCTGGTTACTTGTCAGCTGAATGTGTTCCCTGACCCAGCACCCTGGGTGGCTGTTTGTGGCTGAGGGGGGTGAGAAGGGCCTCCATCACCCGTTCAACACTACCATGGATTTGTGCCCAATTAAAATGACTATAAACTGTGGCCTTCGTTAGGAAGATTGACAGTGGCAACTTTTAATCAAGCATTTGGCTTGCAGAAGAGGTGGAGGAGGGAAAGGATCACTTCTCCATTTACCACGGATATGTTAAAAAAAAAAAAAAATTCCCCATGAGTAATTTCGGTGTGATACAGCTGGATTTTAAAATTCAGGACTCAGGCGTGGGAGGGATAAAATATAGTTTCAATCCCTACTTTCTTTCCCCAGACAGATGAATTTTAGCAAGGATCAGGTTAAGGTGGTGACTGTTTTTCCATGTTGGCTCTTGAATGTTTCTGCCAGAACGAGATTTTATGTCCCATTTAAAACGGGGCTGGAGCAGGGGAAAGGTGCTGTAATGGAAGTGCTGACACCACTTCATCGCATGGCAGCCCTGCTAGCGATGCCTGCAGAGCTGGAGGAGCCAACTTGGCAGCTTCTACGGGGCCAAGCCTGGCAGAAAGACTCTCTGAAAATAACTTACTGCTCTAAAAATAAACATAAGAAGACTAACTTTCCTTGCACTGAACGGGCGTCAAAATCGCTCCCAGCTTTATTGGAGTCCCAGGACATTGCCCAGGGCTTCCCCAGCCAGCGCTGCCACAGGACAGGGTTAATTGCTTGAGGTGTGGTGGGAATTGCTGGGTGTGATTTATTAACACTCTTTACCTGATATAGGAGGTACCTGAAGGAGAGAGGAAAAACAGGCTAAGCTGGAATAGCTCTGGCCTTGCCTCCTCAGTGAAGGCAAAGCAGTGCACAAGACCAAAGGTGCCTTGTCTATGCCGAGTCCTTCTGTCCCTGTGGGACTGCAGGAGGAGAGCCGCTGGCCACTACAAGCCCTCCCAGCCCTGCACCCCTGCCCTCCGGGGCTGCGCTGGGCTGCTGCCATCCTGCTCTGGGGCCTCCTCACCCCTTTTTCCTGACCGTCATCCCTTCCCTTGAGTGGAAACCTGTTCCCAGGGAGGAGAAACAAAGGCTGGGTGCTATAAGCACCCTGGTCTCCAGGGAGTTTCTGATTATGTTCTTGGAGGAGCCACCTTTCTCTTTTCTGCCATTGAAACAGACGTTGTACCACAAACCACGGGGCAAAGAGTTGGCGGAGCAAACCAACTGCAGGTGTAGGAACAACCGCTCTGCTCGGCACCAGGCACACAGACCCAGGAGAGATGGTATTACAGAAAAGACGTCACCATGTGAAAGAGCTTCAGCTGGGGACACCACCATTTATCTTGTTTTTTCAAGAAACCAAGTCCAAATCTGAGTTTTGAGCAGAGCTGAACTCAGTTGTTTGCGGTGGGGTGAACTGCACAAAAATCAGGAAGTTCTGAGGCTTGCTGAAGCAGAAATACTTGTTCGAACCGCAAAATCTAAAGGGAAATTTAAGACAGCCCGAGGCTTTTAACAAGAAATTGTTCTTTTTGCATAAAGAGAGTTTCTCATAGGGATGCACCAGTGGTTCAGCATGGAGGTGACACCTAGCCAGCAGGACCCACAGCACTGGAAATGCAAGGGATGCTCAGGAGGTGGGAGAGCAGTGAGAAATTTCCCATCACAAGAGCTGGGAAAATTAATTCAAAGCGTGTATTCCAAATGGACTTCTACACAGCTCAGAAAAGTGCAAGGGTTACTTGAAAAGCAGGCTATGATCAGATGTTTTAAACTGAAAACACGTTAAGGTGAAAAGCCCCAACGCAGGGGTGGGCAGCGAGGCCCCCCGGCACAGTGCGGCACATCCTCTACTGCGATGCACTGCCTCCCTTCAGAAAATGCATTTATTTAGTGGCGGCCAGTGGCTGTGTTTACCCGTTCCCCTGTGACAAGGGTGTCCACTGCGTGGAAACCCAGGTTGCATCGGGAAAGCTGGAAAGCTAACAAAGCTGGGGCATCTTTGTATTCACTCCCTTGTGCGCGTTTACGGAGCTCAAACCCTCTTGCTTTCTTTGTCTCAGACCACAGCCTGGAAAAGGCAGTAGGAAACTCCAGCAGTTCCCTCCAGCCGAGCAGAGGCTGCCACGTGGGCAGGTCCCCGCACAACCACTGCTCCTCTCCACCATCGGACATCTTGATGTAACTCCAGACTTGGGCTCAGATTAGCTTTCACCCGGAATGCATGTTTGCAGTTCATCCAGGGAGACTGTAGGAAGCCTTGTGTGCTGTTGAAGGGTTTAATTTCATTTCTCTGTACAGCTTGTAAAAGGCTTCTTGGAAACCGGGTCTTTGCATTTTACTTGAGTTCACTTATCTGCCAAAGGCTGTTTCAAGTTACTCTTCGCAAGCCACATTAAACGAATCTTTAGGTGAGAAGTAGGTAGCAACAAGTACTGTATACTTTGTTGGGAAGTCACCGCTTCTAATTACATTCCCTCCTTATAAGCTTTAATATCGAGGACTACAAAATGAGGTCAACCTCTATTAAATGCAATGACTTTCCCTGTGGAGCTTGTAACGAAATCAGCTTCACAACATAGGTTTCTATTTAAGGGGGCGGGGAGTTTCTGTGACAAAGAAGTCCCCTAACTCGGTGCAGGGGCTTCATTTTCATTTGCTGGGTACAACAAAATGAAAAGATTTGGGTTAAGACTTTAACCAGGGCTTATCTGAGAAAAGCAGGTAGGAGAATATGAATTAAAACGTGAAGATGGGGAAGAGCAAAAGCCACATTGCTGCAGGAGCTGACCTAGAACTGGCCTGGCAACACCTTAGGTTGTGTCTTTGGACCTGGCAGGTCCGGAGAGGGCAGAAAGCACAGCTGCATCCTTTAACCAAAGCAGGGCCATCATGACCCACAGCTGTGTGCAGTGAGCAAAAAGCTTATAGCAACAGGAGCAGGCTTGTCTCTCCTGCTTCCCTGTAGTTTCTGTGCAGTTGGTTGCCCCGAGGAACAGGCAGTGGGGTCTGCTCCTTGAGGCAGGCGAAATGAAACTTGTAATGGATCCAGGAGCTAATTTTGAACCCCGCAGAAAGCGCTGTTTGTGCAGTAGTGCTGTGACCCTCGCGCTGGGCAGCTCTTGTATCCGCCTGCCTGTTAGGCAGGTGCTGCCCTGCCCCACCGGTAAGTCTGCAAAGCTCCGATTTTTCATGTGGCAAAAGTGCAGCAGCTTGAATGGGCAGTTTGGCACTACTCTAGCTATTTGTGTGGCTCTTTAGCTTGGTATTTTAAGTTAATAAGCATAATGCTGTCCTAAGTTCTCTTTTACACTAGAAACTGGAGGTAAATGTGGCCATAACTTTTAAAAATTGCTGTTGCCCTGATAATTGTCTAACAACTGGCAAAGTAAGTTTGCTCTTTTTTTAAAGGCATTTTTTCTTCCTTCAGCCTTGCAGGCAAAACTTCACCAGGCAGTCCTTAAAATGTCCTGCCTGCCAAGTGCAAGAGGATTATTTCGGCATCAGCTCTCAGCTAGTATTAACTGCGCTGCGTTAAGGTCGCCATGTTTGAGGCTGTGTCGAAAGCGGTTTTAGGATGGCAGCTGCCGGCTTGTTCACCTTCTGCCTCTGGCTGCTCAGCTTTTTCCCCCTCCCCCTTAGTTCTCTGCTTTACATTTTTTATCACCGAAGTCAGTTAAAATATCATGCAAATGCTATCTGCCTTTATTAACGCCCCAGCGTGCTAGTGACGCACTGCAGCCCTTCTCGCAGGAAACAAAAAATTACCCTGGGGCGTGCTGGGAAGCGGGATGCGGTCCAACCTCCTCTGCCAGTGGAGATTCTCGCCCTTTAAGAAAAAGCCTGCAGTAATTTTCCATTACCCTGCACAGTCTTGTCTACGTGGCAAGAATTGTTTGCGGAGGCTGGAGCATCACGGGTGAGGCGCAAGCCCTGATCCGGCTGCTGTTGCTTGGCTACGCGCTCGGCATGCCGGCAGCGCGCCAGGCTCCTGGGAAGCACCTTTGTTCCCCAGAAGGGATTTGAGTTGTGTTTTCATGCCGAAGGCAGGGGACAAGTGCTGCCTTTCTCCAGCAGCTTGGCAGAACTGGGGTTTCCAAATAGCATGAGCCAGTCAAAATACTCAGTAATAATAATATGCTCAGGGTCCTGCTCCTGTGATGGTTTCTCTGTCTTTGCACAAGGAAATGTCTTACAAAGAGCTTGTGGTGTTTGTTTCCTGTTGCACTGATCATAATATTCACTTAATCAAGGCAGCATGTTGAATTGGGGAGAAATAATGTCAGCAAAATCTCCCCATTTGTGTTGTTTCCATCTAATAAACTAGACAGATAGTTGTTGTTTTGCAACTTGATAAACAGATTTTTTTTTTTTTAATAAGCTCTGGAGTCCTGATGGGCGATCTCTGCTCTAGTCTGAGGGTTGTCTGAAATGCCTGAAATACTTCAAATGCCACCAGCAAAATCTGCAGCAGCATGGAGGATCGGGTTTGCATGCTTTCCCTGCTCGCTGGGGCTAGGCTTCAAGTACAACAGCAGTGTTAGCGCAACGGGCGTTTTCATGTGTCTCAGGCATGGCTTCAGCTCTAGTATAGCTTATTTTATTTGTGTGAGGCTTGATACTTCCCTTAATAAGACAGCGTTGTGTTCCCCTGCTAGCAGCCTGTGCTGTCAGGGACTCTCCCTCCACCGGCAGCCAAACCTACACCGATACCTGTTAAGCGAACATGTCCTCTGTGTTCGGTAATGCTGCCGTTGGCTTTCTGCAGCAGCTCCAGGTGCCCTCGGAGCTGGCCCCAGGAGGAACGAAGGAACGTGTTGTTTTGAGGTGTCTGACTACCACTGCAAACCTGAGAATTGAAAAACTTGGTACAGGGTGGAACACATTATGTCAGCCTTAATTTTGCTTCGTTGAATATGAAGCCAGAGGGGAATTTAATGCTCATAATCTGGCATCCTTCATCGCACAGATGAACAAACCTCACCCACCAGAGCCCCGGCACAGCTACAGAGGGGACCACCTACTCAGCCCTGCTCCCTGGGGGCTGCAGATGCATCGGGGCTTTGAGGCGTCTCCCTGGGCACTGGCATAGCCCTCCCTGCAGCCCGTCACCCAGCAATGTTTGTCTCCTAACCACAACCTCTCTGAGGTTTATAGTTTAAAGCTGTTGGCTTCCTGGAGTCTCTCTTGAAAATTAGCAATGTTCTCTGCTTTCTGTGCTCCTTTTTGGTCCTGTTCCATCACATCCAGCATTTCTACCACCTCCTCCCCATCCCTGCTGCTGGCTCCGTTGCTGCCACCCAGCAGCTCTGCTGATGCCCCTGCTATCCGGGGCCCTGCTCGGCACTCCCCGCATCCCGGAGAGCTGCGCGGGAAGGGTGGAGGAGTCTGTGCTGTCTCTCACCTGGAACATGCTTGTCCTTCATCTGTAAGTCTGCTTTGTACGTTGGGAATGACTGAGCAGGTGTTTAGGATGGTGAGTTTCCATATTCCTAGGCCAAATTTATGGATTACTTGATGGTTAGAAAGAGCACCTTATCCTCCTTACACGCTGCTTCGCTTTCTGTTCAGCTATTCTTTTCACTTATCTGTCCTTGGATTGTTGTTTTTGTTTCTTTTTTTAAAAAAAACAAAACAAAACACAAAACTACTGCCTCTTAGCCATTTTAGAAAAATTTGATATCTAAGAAAAGATGAGTTTGGCTCTTGAAAAGCAATTAGTAGTAGTAGCCCCTTTTCATTGTGTTTTCAGATGTGAAAAGCAGAATTTCTGAACTCTGATTTTTTGTTTGTTTGTTTTGTTTGAGGAAGGCAGGCTAATATGATGACTTGCAAAGGAGGGTCCCTTGCACATTTGGCCCTGTGCTGTGTCTGCTGCAATGTGCCACCACCGCAGCTTGGCTTTGCTTGGGATTTGCTCTGTGCAATAAAACTTGGAGGATCCAGTCTGCCAGGAGGAGGGTTTCCCTCCCTTTTTTGAGCAGTTGGGAATGTGGTTGAGTGGCTGCCTTGTTTGAGGAATGAAACCTTCCATCCCTGTTTCTTACGCCTTTGTTTGCTTTTAGAGCTGCGGTATTGTTGAAGGTAACTCGCACTCCATAGCTTCTCTGTGGCTCAGTCTTAACATCTGGTTTCATATTTTGTATTTCCTTCTGAACAGCACATAGATGAGACTACATCTTTCTTCGTGTGCTCAGAAATCCACAGGATCCAGCAAAACTTATGAGATCAGAGCAGGCAAAACCATTTCTGTCCTCAGTGAACAAGGCTCATTTTCAGTACAACCAGTGCAGCAGGGTGTTAGTTCTTCTACAGCAATGTTGTGAATTAAAATAGTGGCGATTTCCACATACAGAATTAGAACAGCTTTGAGGACAATTTGTTTCAAGAAGGCAAGAAAGGCAGAGAAGGAGAGAATGTGTAGGAAAGACACAAAAACCACAGCACGATTTTCTAACTTTTCTAGATTTCAGCTATTTGATTAAGCTTAGGGACCCGTGGCTGTTTTGGGAATGAATGATCTGATTTCAAAGGTTTTTAATACCTCAAATGATATTACTGCTTTTGAAAATAAGGTCCTTACTTTATATGGATGTTTAAATATGAGTTTAGGTTTGTTCTTTTATGTTCTGCAGTTGAAGAAAGGAGGTATTAAATGAGGTATTAAATGATTCTTCATACCTACATTATGCCATTTTCCTTTATTCCAATTTGACATTTAAAACTGATCTTTTTTCCTTATATAATAGATAGCTTTCATTCTTGGTTTTTTTTTTTCATTTAGATTTAAATCTGCCAGTTATTCCCAAAAGCTCAGTATTTGTATTTATTCCACAGCAAGCATGTGACTTGTGTGAGACTTGTGTGACTGCATAATTATATCAAAACGAATTTGGGTTCCTTTTGTTGAAAAATGTTCTAGGGCTACAGATATGATTTGAATGCATGATAAACTGAGTATTGAGATTACAAGAAAAACCATCTACAAAATCCTATGGATTAAGGTCATGCATGAGATATTTAATTCTCCCTCCTGTGAGGTTCGATTGCAAGATACAGTCTGCTCCCACTGACTTCTTAAAATTTTTGAGAGGGCTTGAAAAGCTGACCGAATTCTGTCAAATTTGCTTGGCTGCTAGAGGAGCTGGAGGTGTTGAAGAAATAGAGAACTGTGACGAAAGGAAGAAGCAGGGACCAGGAGGGTCAAAATCCCTGCTGGCTCACAGCTTGAAAGTGAGGAAAGCCACCAAGATGACTCTTTTTCTGCCAGAATTTGATTCACTGTAGAATTAACTATATCAGAAGGGGAAGCTCTTTCTCTTCTTTGTTGCTGTGATTGCAGCAGTGTTTCAAGGCCACAGTTGGGGCCAAGGCTCCGTTGTGCTGGGCCAAAGAATCTGTGTCCTTGCAAGTAAAAGATGCAAGGTGAGGACTGGAGAAGTGTGGAGAGCAGAATGGAGGTGATGGGGGAAGCACCTTGGCCCGATGGATCATAGTCATAGCGGTGTTTTCCCCCAGAGGTGGATATATGGTTGGATAATATGCTGCAGAGCCTTTTTTTTTTTTTTTTTTTTAATAGAGGTGACCATTCTTCTGCTTGAATTTGCTCTGAGATCGCCTTTTTTTTTTTCTTTTTTCCCCCACAACCTATTGAAAATCATCCAATGGGAACAACTTCCAGTAACTGATTCTGATGTCCAACTGAGGTGTGTCCTTATGGAGAACAAACCACCCTGTTTTTCTAACAGTTAAATATCTGCATGCACTCCCTCCCAAAATAACCTGTGGATGTAACAATTTCACCCTGTTGCAGGCATTGTTAGTCTCTTCTGTCCTTCATGATGCCTGTAAGTAGGGCAGTGCTGGTGCCTGACTGTGTGTCCCAAGGGACTGTGGTGGTGGTTGTGCAAACCTGATTGGGCTGAGCACGGGGTGGAGAAATGCAGTTCTCTGCCCAGGATATATTTAGTGAATGCAGCTGTGGGAGGCAACAGGAACAAGAGAGCTCTTGTATTGCCAGAGCTCTGACAGCTCACATGCCTAAATAATCTGCTGTTTTCTTAGCAATACATTTTCTTCCCTCTACAGTGTTTTTAATTTGAATGTAAAATTATACTTTACTGTAGCCAGAATTCTTCCTGAAACTTCAAAAGTGAGATGCATTACAGTGCCAGCCTTGCTATAGCCCTTTGAGGGGGGCAGCAGGCACCTCCAGGTGCATTGCACCTTCTCGATGCCAAGGAGGGAGATTTGACTTATTTTTCATCCGTTAGAGGCTAGTGGTGTAGGAATATGCCTTTCATGTACACTGCAGCACTTGCTTGGACTGGAAGCCACCCTGCAGCACTAGTATGGCATCTCCTGAGCTAATAAACTGCTTCTCACTAGGGCTGATGGGCTGGGGTGCAGAGTCTGCTTTCGGTATGCCTGGGCACTTCATCATTCTCTGCAAACGGTCCTGTCTTCCTGGCATCCCTGGGAGCCTGATCCAATATTCTCTGGCATGTCATGGAATATAAAAAGAGCACAAAAATAGGTTTACTGAGCCGCCAGGTCAAATGGAAGCATGCTACTGTTGCTCTGCATTAGGACTAATGTGTCTGTACTCCTTGGCTGTGTTCAGATGCACCCCTGGAGAAAAGA
Source organism: Podiceps cristatus (assembly GCA_000699545.1). Taxonomy (NCBI): domain Eukaryota; kingdom Metazoa; phylum Chordata; class Aves; order Podicipediformes; family Podicipedidae; genus Podiceps; species Podiceps cristatus. Next base: position 12,724 of record KL285895.1, read on the forward strand.
CCAAGGCTGGGAATTCCCTGTGCATCTCCTTCCCTGACTTGTTCAACAGCACACAAGAAGCCATGAGCCAGTCTGCTTCAGGCATTAAAAGTTTGACAAATTAAATTGCAGAATATATTAAAAAAAAGGGGGGGGATGGACTTTTTTTGTCTGATTCTAATGCAGTTAAGGGATTAGAACACCAAGACTGGTGCAGGGAGGTCCACAAAGTATGTCTTTTGTGTCTGGGCACAGCCCAGGGATGATGGAGATGTACGCATTTAGAGGGAGACGGGCTACGCCATTGCTTTCTTGGAGCTTGCCCCATCTCACAGCGTTTTTCCATCCGCAGCAGCATTGCTGGGAGAGGCTGCAGTGGCACAGCAGGGTTTCCCCTGCCAGGGCAGCACCTTGTCCCTTCCCATCCCATGGTGGGCTGCATGGGTTTGTTGTTCCCGTGGCAGGGATGTGTATCCAGCCGAAATTCTTATTTTTGATAAGAAATGCAGCGCTTGTGGGTAGATGTCATGGTTCCACCACAGGCTGGCACAGATCCTGAACTGCATCCAGCTTTTATTAAAATTGTGCTGTGCAGGAGTTCTGAATGTAGCTGTCCCACCTTTGCAAGCTATGACCTAAGAGTTTTGATGGTCAGCTTGTTTATTGAAAATATATACTAAAGTGTAGAAAAACTCATGTGGGAACAAATCTGCGCTGAGCTCGATGCCCTGAGTACCCATGCAGTCTTTTTTGTCCCTGATCTCGCTGATCCTGTGTCTGAGACTTGAGTCTTTTTCGGCAGTTAAATGGTTAACTTCAGGACTAATTGGCTCTGAGAGCTCTAGTCCTTTGCAACAGATTATTGGCATGCTGGTAAGAGCAGCTCCCTTCCTTCCCTTCCCCCATCATTATAAAAACATGTACTGTAGCGAGAAACCAAATACCACATGGCGCCCTATACGGAGCCCATCAGCGCTCCAGCTCAGTATTTAGCACAAAAGTCCCTTTATATTTGGGAAGCGGAGGGAGAAAATTCTGGAAACGCAAGATCGCCGTGATACCGGCTGAATCAGCAGATTTATTTGCACTTCACAGGGCGCTGGAGTCCAGAGCCCCGTGTACTAGCCCAGGCTGCAGGCACCCACTCACCCCACGCCCGCGTGGGGAAGAGTCCCGAGTGCTTTCTAAAAGCTGAAGGCGGGTGGGAAAGGCTGGTCCCTGCACAAGCAGAGCTCTGTCGCGTCTCTGTTTGCCAGGTTATGGCTTTGCGGAGGGCTCCGAGGCGTCCCTGAATGTAAAGAGAGAAAAATGAAAGTGCCTTTTTTTTTTTTTTTTTTTTTTTTTTTTTTAATTTGTTTTT
>KL285896.1:0-27685 GCA_000699545.1 Podiceps cristatus
GGTCCTCGGGTGGTGAGAAATTGTGCATCTTCCAGTTTATATATATTCTATTATCCTTATCTATTACTGTTATTAATATCTTTTTATCTTTTTCCTTTGCTGTCCTGGTAAAGTGTTTTTATCTAGCCCATGAGTTCTCTCTCTCTGATTCTCCTCTTCCTCCCAACCAGGGAGGGAGGGGAGTGAGTGAGCGGCTGCATGGTCCAGTTACCGTTCAGGGTTAAACCATGACAGTGGTGAGTCTCCCTGCCTAGACAAGCCTTTATAGTTCTTCTGATAAGAGAGCCCTTATGATAAGAGAATGAAGAAGGATTGTCTTTTCCTGTATGTGTCCTTTTGCTGTGCTGCTTGTCATACCTCTTTTACCAGGGAGGGGACAAAAGGATAGGGCTTTGCCTTTGAGATCATGGCTATTACTGTACAAGAAGTTGTTTTGGTGAGAAGGCAGGATTTTGGCATTGAAGCTGCAGTGATTGGAGGGCGGTCTGCTCCAAGGCTGTGGAGTTATGTTAGCTGTGGAGTGTTAGATATGGTAACCAAGACACCAGCATCCCAGTAAAATACTCTAAGACAGTTAGCAAACAGCAGCAAGGCTTGTTTCCTAGAGGGAATCAAGAGTGTGTGACCCTGTAATCCCACCATACTACTTCTGTAGTGGGAGGAGGCTGCCACTCCTGCTCAGAATTTGGCTTTTGACAGTTATTACGTTATACTGATCTTAGCATCAGCCTCTCAGTAGGTACCTGCTAATGCCTGTTTGTCATCATTGTTTAACAGAAATAAGCTTTCATTGTCCACCAGATGTGACTTTGGAGGGTTCAGTGAACTTTTCTTTCTTCTTGCAGGTTATAAGACCCTTTTGAAAGGAATTTCGGGGAAGTTCAGCAGTGGAGAACTTGTTGCTATTATGGGTCCTTCAGGAGCTGGGAAGTCGACACTCATGAACATTCTGGCAGGATACAGGTCGGTGATGATGAAAATCCCAAGTCAGATAAGAGCCTGATGGCTCCTTGGAGACAACAGCAGAAGAAAGCTTAGCCATTGCTTATAGAAAACAGTTATTTCACAGATTTTGAAATTATTGCTTATATTTTTTCTCATTTTCATGTTCTACTCATTTAGGATTTATCTGTTAACAAGTCAGATCCAAAAATAGGAAGCAATTTAAAGTCCAAAACACACACAAAATTCTCCTTTCTAGCTGTTTAACAAATCTGACTCAAGTGTCTTATGTTTTGATTTTTTTTAAATTGCATTTTATAAACACTTGAAAAAAATGACCCTTCTTAGTCACCACTTTTATAACACTGATATCTTAACCAAACTGCAACGTGTGAAGTGGCTATGGTTCATCTTCCTGAATCTCCTATTGTATGGCCAAATACAAAGTGTCCCTGTGTTGTTGTCATTAGGGCATAAGGAACAGGATAGAGAAATCTAAAAAAAAAATACTTGAATGGCTTGATATTTTTTCAGACATTCATATAAGACAGCACACATTTTGTACTAACTTTGAGTAAAATTTTCAGCAAAATTACTTTGGAGCCTCTTATGAAAGAGAGCATAATCATGAAATAAATTACTTTCTATCCCCTGTATCAGTTTTATTCTGTACTGGGCAATAATTACCTAAGAATTCCACATACTGAGGCCTGTGGCAGCACAAGTAAAGGCAATATTCACCCCTGGTTCATTTCAGAGAGACAGGAATGAAAGGAGAAATTCTCATCAATGGACAGCCTCGTGACCTGCGCTCTTTTCGCAAAGTCTCCTGCTACATCATGCAAGATGATATGCTTCTCCCTCATCTCACTGTCCAGGAAGCTATGATGGTGAGCTTTATTTCTGGCTCTAATTTATTTTGGTGGTAGAAAATGGAAAAATCTTTGTGTATTATGCACGTTTTCTTACTCCTGGTAGTGCCATGAGCCGTTATCTCTGATATCACACTCAATGAAAGTGCTTGGACTTTGATGATGCCTTAAAATTCCATTTCAGGCTCCTCCTTCTAGGGGTTGTCTGAGCTTCTTTAGCTTTATCGTTTTCAATTTTTGACCAGCATTATGATTTGGAAGAAAATCGAAGGCCTATACTCTGTAGACTTCTCAGAGAATGGAACAAGCAATTCTTCACAGAATGAGCCTTTGTAGTGACCATCTTTTTTCTTGGATGGTGGTTGAGTAACCTTGTTTCTCCCTTCCCATCTTCCATGTTCTGACTTCAAAGTGCTGTTTTGACCTGAGCATGATTTCTCTGCTATTTCTACTCTTTTGTGTCTTTTCTTTAATAAAGACACTATAAAATCTCTTCACAGGAAAACAGGAACAGAATACTCCCAAGACTTAGAGACAATGTAAATCCTTCTTACTGTTTTTCATAGCATCAAGAAGTTTTCTAATTGCCTGCTTAGAAATCAGTCTAGAAATGCCTGTTGCTAAGTTTGAGAAACAATCCAGTTTTTCTCTGAGGACATTATCAAAATAAGGCTAAGGTTGCTCATACTGTATGCCATCATCAATTCACAAATTTTAAGGCCAGAAGAAATCACTGTAGTTTTTATGTGGCTAATTTTCTGTAAAGGCTTCCTCTGTGAGGAAGTTTTTCTTCTCTTTTGTTTGCTTGAACATTGTAGTCAGAATCTCATAGAACCAGTTTTGTAGAATTGGGCCAATGTGATACTTGCTGTCTAAATTAATCAATCAAGGCTCTGACAAAAATAATTACTTAACAGTTTAATTGCTTCTAATAAGGGTTAATCATAATTTTTGTGGAGCTGCCTCTTAGGACAGCAGATGACATCTTTCACAAGATTGTTTATTTCTGTACTCATTTTTTCACATCATGGAGAATGGCAGAGTTTTTTGGTTATCCTTATGATATGGATGAAGCACAAATAAACTATGGTTCTAGCATTGCCTGAGAAGTTAGTGGTTATGCAAAAAACATGACTCTCCCATCTTCCTCTTCAGCTCTTTGACTTGCAGAATGGCCTTTCTTTCTAATACACTTTTTGCAGATGCTCAAGTGATTGCCTAAGGCATATTATACTCAGTTACCTGCTGCAAAGGCATATGTGATGCTTGTGATCTGAACATTATAGTTCAACTTAAACTTTTCTGACTGGGTTGAAAGAATATATTTAAATGGTACATTGGGGTGTGGTGTCTGAAACATCCGCTGTAACTGGTTGTTGTACTTCAGATCAGTTCAAAATCAGATTCCATTGTATTGCATTCCAGGTATCTGCTCATCTGAAACTTCAAGAGAAAGATGAAGGCAGGAGAGAAATGGTATGTATGCTTTTGGGTTGGAGCAATACCAAGCACAAATACAGGCTGGGCAGAGAATGGATTTGGATCAGCCCTGAGGAGAGGGACTTGGGGGTGTTCCTTGATGAAAAGCTCAACATGACCCCGCAGTGTGCACTCACAGCCCAGAAGGCCAGCCATCTCCTGGGCTGCATCAAAAGCAGTGTGACCAGCAGGTCAAGGGGAGTGATTCTGCCCTTCTACTCCGCTCTGGTGAGACCCCAACTGTAGCGCTGCATCCTGCTCTGGAGCCCCCAACACAAAAAGGACATGGACCTACTGGAGTGAGTCCAGAGTAGGGCCACAAAGATGATCCGAGCGCTGGAGCACCTCTCCTATGAAGACAGGCTGAGAGAGTTGGGCTTGTTCAGCCTGGAGAAGGCTGCGGGGAGGCCTTATAGCAGCCTTCCAGTATCTAAAGGGGGGGCCTACAAGAAAGCTGGAGAGGAAGGGCATGCAGTGGTAGGACAAGGGGTAATAGCTTTAAACTGAAAGAGGGTAGATTTAGATAAGGTCTAAGGAAGGAATTCTTCACTATGGTAGTAAAGCACTGGAACAGGTTGCCCAGAGTTGTGGATGCCCCATCCCTGGAAGTGTTCAAAGCCAGGTTGGATGGGGCTTTGAGCAGCCTGGTCTAGTAGAAGGTGTCCCTGCTCATGGCAGGGGGGTTGGCACTAGATGATCTTTAAGGTCCCTTCCAACCCAAACCATTCTATGATTCTATGACTGTCCATCAAACTGAGAATTTGTGGGGATGCCAAAGAGGTCCATGAAGTGAGCTCTGAAAACGGACATTTTTATCTAACATTGAATTACCTTGGACTTCTAATGATAGAATAAATCATAACCTCAAAGTTGACAGGTGTCATTATGATTGAATGTTTACTACAGTCTCTATGATGGTTGATTTCAGTATGAGACTGAGTAGATAATTGTAAAAGATACACTGAAATGAATTCATAGGTTTTGTAGAATTCCTTTTAATGTACTTTAGCACCTTAGATTTTCTTACATGCATGTCTCAGGGCTCAGGCTTCTCATGTGTGGTGAGATAAATCAGTCAGGTCTGGCAGTGGTGAGTGTAGGCCTTAATCTTTCCAAGGACGAATGAAAAACTCAGCAGTACTTGTAACTGCTGCAGAAATAACTGTGCTTGTAAGCGTTGAAAGCTTGTAAGCTTTGAAAGCGTTGATCTTTATTGCTATGCTGGTGGGCATATTGTTGCACTGGACAAGTTAATGCAGTTAAGATACAGACTAACGTATTTTGAAGCTGCATTGGGTGACCAAGGTTTGGACACGTAGGAAATGAGGCTAAAACATGCATGTATCTTTTCTAAAACACTGGGAATGAGTTGCACAATTTACTTGTGCACATTTGCTGCACTGTCCTGCTTCTGTGTGTGGCTGACATATGACTTTTCTGAGTGGAAGAGAAGTCCTGGTGTGTTTTTTTCCATGGAGACCTATAACCCTGCTGACCTGCACTAGGAAGTGTACTCCTGTCGTCTGATTGCCACAGTTTCTCCCCATTATTTGACCTGACACAGGGCTATCCTTTTCAAGAAAGTACCTTGGAGGTGTGTGACCAGACAAAATGGCTTCTGACATGTTAGCTTGTGCATGAGGTGGCTTTCTCAACTGAATCTGATTACCTCAGTTATACTTTAAAGGGCTGGAAATGTGTCCTTTCAATGCATATATTCTGCACTTAAAATGTCTAGGCCTGTGTATTCCTAAGGGCACTCAGAGCTCGGGCTCTGCTCAGGTGGAGTTACCAGAGCATGCCAAAGCCTAGGAGTGGAACAGTCCGGTGCTGCACAGCTTACTTTGAAACCATATATGCCTGGGGAGGGGGAGGATAATGCCTGCAACTAAATACAAACAAAAAATCATGGCACTGGTGAAAGCAGACATGGTTCACGTTGTTGAGAGAGTCGTGAAAAGTGAAGTGGTAGCTCAGGAAGTATGTGGAGGTGTTTTGGCTGGCCTCAAGCTGTGTTTCAGTCCAGCATAAGGCAGCACCAAGGAGACAGTATGATCTCTCAGCCACTGCCTCCTCGAGGAGGGAGCCTCTGTTCTGTGGGGGTTATGCTGAGGGCTAATGGGGCTCTTGTGATTGCATAGCCCCATGGCTAACATTGCGATTTACCTTCCAAGAAAGCTGGCTGCTCCTTCCACCTTTGTTAGGGACAAGTATGTTACTCCGGACAAGTCTTCCTAGTGGCTTAGCAACTCAATCGTCCCACCAATGAAAAGGGAGTTACTATTGGTATAGGAAGCTCCCAGCGTTTTTGCTATACTCAATTCTGTAAAATTCAAGTTTGGGGCTTTCCATGATTTTTCAGTGTTCTTTTTCATAAATAGAAAGAAGGATGAGATTTTCATTTTGGTGCATTTTTTGCTCCCAAAGCCGTACACTGAGGACACACTCCGTGGGCAAATTAGGAAATCATGCAGGTGACTGGAAGAAGCCACCTTGCAGGACTCAACTGAAAACAAGTTGTGCAGAAGGAAGGAGGAGATGAGGGGACACGGGAGTGCAAGTGGAGCATGGACATGAGAAAGTTGTGGCCTGCTGTCTCGGGAAGATGAGAGGCTCCCTGCTCTTCCCCAGATGCCAGATTAATTCATTTTTTTTTGTATCTGATAGGGGTCTGAAGTTGACTTGTTGTACTTAACCACTTCAGAGGAGTTTCTTATTCTAATAAAAGATGCCTTTGGCAGTAGCTGGCATGTAATTCTTAAGCAGAGGTTTTTAAAAGAGAAGGTGATACTGCTTCTGACCCACCTGGTCAAAAGTATACCCTCTGCGTTAAATGTGAAAACTGTGGCAACTTCAAAGGTGAAGCAGCCATTTTCGGGGCTGTATTTTGTCTGTGTTTATTTCCAAATTGGAACATTTGACATTTCTTCAATATCAGAGAATCCTTAAAAATCAGAAAGATCTCCAGAGAACAAAACTTACAGGAATCAAAATATGATTGGTAGCTTAAGATTGCTTCGATTCTCTCAAATGCTTCTTGTTTTAATAAGCTAAACACGTTTTTTTATTAGAAATACATTTGTTTAGAAACAGCTGTTAATTTTATTTGTACTTTGAAAGTCTTAATTCATTTACACTTTAGTAAGTTAGGCCAAGCAAGTTAATTCACTTGTTCACACTGTCACTGTAATTACAAACAACTCTTAGAGGAAAAAAACCTGTGCTGTATGCATTTATTCCACACATATTAGAAGGTCAGTCATTTTCTGATGAGTGTTACTGGCCTGTGCTGGACTAGATCATTCATTTTATTGTAGATTGTATGGTAAATGTTTATCATAGATAAATTTTATGAATTTTTGCACTTGGGTTAGCAAGAGTATAGAAGCTTGTTTAAAACAGGGATGGGTGAAAAATCTCCAGTGAACCATACTTTATGTTTCTAGTTGATCTAGATTGTGCTGCCCATGTCTCATAGCATCCTTCCTAAAGATAAAGGGAAGGAGGTACTTGATCTCTTTTCTCTGAGAACGAGGGTTGATGGGGTTTCGTTTTTGTTGTTTTTTTTTTTTTTTTCCCCCCTCTGACTGAGAGAGGTAGCTAACAAATTTGTACCATGTTAACTAACCTTTCTGGAAAACTGCCTGTTTCCAAACAACTATTACTTTAAAAAATGACTGTCTCAGTTTCCTGTATTTTAGTGAAGTGTTAAATGTCTGGGCTTCCTTTCTACCTTATAAATGGTTACTCTTAATTGCTTGAGCAATGTAGCTTGGATTCAACCATTTTTATATCTGTGTTTTTACTGATACCAAAGAGCTATTTTTCTCATATAGGGCTACCAGGCCAGATCTACAGTCACTGAAATAGAAAAATTGATAGCAGCTAGGATTCTTCTTTTGCTCCAAAGACCCCGGGACAAGCTGTGCCCTTCCTGAGGCTGTGCCTTAAGGAAATCCCAAACGTGTACATGTGCAAGTGAATTGGCTCTGAGGAGGATGAAAACACTTAAAACCAATGGCTGTATTTGAAAGAGTAAACTGTGAAGAACAAATGAGATAAGAGCAGGTTGTTGCTCTATAGAAACCACTGATTTTTGTTGTACAGTTTTCCAGTCCCTTGTAAATATACCCTGGAATTTCTGTTGAAAGAAGCTTCTTGGTTTCACTGTGTAATAACTCCTCACGTACTGCAACACTCTTTTGATATTGGTGCCATATCCAAGGGTGCTGTAGAGAACTGATTACCACTCCATTTTCACAGAATCACACACAGAATCACAGAATGGTCTGGGTTGGAAGGGACCTCAAGGATCACAGAGTTCCAACCCCCCTGCCACAGGCAGGGACACCAACCTCCAGACCTGGACCTACACAAGGTTGCCCAGGGCCCCATCCAACCTGGCCTTGAACACCTCCAGGCATGGGGCATCCACCACCTCTCTGGGCAGCCTGGTCCAGCCCCTCACCCCCCTCTCTGTAAAAAACTTCCCCCTAATATCTAATTTAAACCTTCCTTCCTTCAGCTTCAATCCATTCCCCCTTGTCCTGCCATTTTCTACCCTTTTAAAAAGTTGGTTCCCCTCCTGTTTGTACGTTCCCTTCAGGTACTGGAAGGCTGCAATGAGGTCCCCCCGCAGCCTTCTATTTTCACAGGCAAGGCTTCCATACTGGGACAGGTCATGTAGGACGGACAAGTAGAATTGGGTCAAAACAGTAAATGGTAGGCTGTTAAGCCCACTCAATCTAGTAAATGTTTAAGATCCACCTTTTCTACATTAGATGGAAAAAGACTTCAGTGTTTGGATAGTGAATCAATATCATGAGCTAGTTTACATTCTCCATGAAGATCAGGAAAGAGGCTTTCTTTCAGGCTAACAAATTTGAATGGCATGCATTGTTGTGTTTCCTCTAGGTAAAAGAAATATTGACAGCCCTCGGTTTGCTGACATGTGCCAATACGAGGACTGGGAGTCTTTCTGGAGGCCAGAGGAAGCGTCTTGCCATTGCTTTGGAGCTGGTGAACAATCCTCCTGTCATGTTTTTTGATGAACCAACCAGGTACTTCAAGGCCAAAAATTAAAGATAAGACAAACATCACTTTATGTAGTAGAACAGTGCTGCAGAAAGGTTATTCACCTCTAAGTCTTTGGAAAAGGCTTATTTTATATTGCTTGTAGGTGCTGAATAAGGCGCCAAGAAATAATTTGATTTGGGTACTTTGTGCCTTGGGTCACTGCTGTAACTGCCAGACCATGGGACTATAAATAATTTTTAAGGGAGACACAAACTGAAACAGGGAGAAAGAGGAAATTGTTTTCAGATTGTGCCATGAGTTTTCTTTTTCAAGCAAAGATAACTTGAATATAAACATTTTAAAGTGTGACTTTTAATAATGAATGTAGCATATTTAGAATCAAATTCTGTGAGCGGTCTAGGAGGAGGCTGGGAGAGATATGAATATGTATCTGTTCATTAAAGTTGGGAGCATTTAAATCTGTAGTCCTAAAATGTGGAAGTCCCTAAAGGCAGCTTTGAGAATACTCCTATTTTTCATTCTCAGGCATGCTTCCAACTTAATTAAAAGACTGATGAAGAAATACAAGCATAAGGTTGGCATATGATAAAACTAAACTGCTACAGAGAAAATTTATAAAAGGATAATTGTGAGAGACCAAAGTAGCAAATATGTGTGCTAGTTTTGAGTGGTGCCTATGGACCTGTGGATAACAGCCTGCTTCTTTCCTTTTTTTCAGCGGCTTGGATAGTGCATCATGTTTTCAGGTTGTGTCCCTGATGAAGGCTTTAGCCCAGGGCGGCAGGTCCATCATTTGCACGATTCACCAGCCCAGTGCTAAACTGTTTGAGTTGTTTGATCAGGTATTATTCTCAAACTCTTGCTCCTTATGTGTGGTTTAGGTAGGTTATCCTTTCAAGGCTACACTCCGAGTAAACCCACAAATAATTCTAGTCTATGGTTCCAAATCAAATAAAGAAATTAAATAAGAGCAAAATACACTTTTTTTTCATTACTTTTTCCCTTCTTCTCTGCCCATTTCTGTTATTTAAATGTAATGTTTTTAAAGAATCTGGCTGCTATGTTTGTGAAATCATGATTATCACACTTCCGGTTTTCATACCTTCACCAACCACTGCTCCTAGACACAAGGCTGTCAGTAAAGTAAATGAGATGTTACTTAAGAGCAAGAGAGCTTTAGTGCCAATGTCTGCAATGTTGCTAGTACACGTTCTCATCCTAGCTACATGGGTGTAAGTTCAGAAGAGTTTATTCATGTGAAACAATAATAAATAAAATTAAGTCAATTGGAAATATTTTCTCCAGCCTAACAACAGGATGTGGACCATACATGTTAAGGTTAGATTTAAAATTACTTTAATCTTGTTAGGAGATTTAAATTAGACTTGTGAGAGCTAAGAGGAAACCCACCTACACCATAGGTGAACAAGCTCGTGCAGATTGCCAGTCTGGGCAAGGAGGTTTATTTAAAGTCAGTAGAAGCTGTTTTCCATTGCTGTGCTGTTCCACCTCTTTTTCCATTCCTCTGCTCACCAGCCTTGTCTCCAACCCAAAATATCCATAATGTGTGGAAATTAGATGGCTTGGCTATACACTTTCTTCCCTATTTTCAGCATGCATCTAGGGCTGGAATTAGTCTGTTTCTGCATAAATGTGCTTTAAGTTTTGAATGTTTGCAGAATTCAAACCTTAAGTATTTCATTTTCCATTAGATGTAATTCCATGCAAAAATAGTTCTAAGTGATGACAAGCCTTCCCAAGGTATTCTTACTGCAGGGACAAGAAGAGGTCATTAGATTCATGGATTGCTGTGATACAGATAGCAGGTTCAAATATTTTGATACTATTTCACAAATTTCTCTTTTCTTTTCCTTGCCTTGTTTTTCAGCTCTATGTTTTGAGTCAAGGTCAATGCATTTACCGTGGGAAGGTATTAAACCTAGTCCCTTACTTGAGAGATTTGGGTTTGAATTGCCCAACCTACCACAATCCAGCAGATTTCAGTAAGGACAATTTGAATAGTTTATTGAATATATTTTGTATTTGATTAGCACCTTCATGGTAATGGGGACCATGGTGTGTTTTATACTGTTATACATACGTGTGTGTGTACATACATGTAGCAAAATTGAAAAGAAAGTTATTCTGATTTTTTTAAAGTAATTTGCATGCCATCTAGTGGTAAAATTTAGTGAATATTTCTATCTGGTGGAAGTCCAGGTCCAGGAAACGAAAGATAAAATGTATTGTTTATTGTTTCATCTTAGAGGCTTTACAAAACCACCATGGTACTGTACAGCTAATAGCATTGAGGGGTTTTTATTGTTGTTTCTTAATTCCAAAGAAGCAGTAAGAACTACAAAAATAAACCTTTGTCATCGTTGACTACCAAGTCTATCCCATATTCACTCCGTTTCCTCTAAAATAGTTCGTTTAACTTCTGTGATGAAGAGAACTCTCTGAAGATTTATAGTAAAATACATTTAAATTATGTGTTTATATGTACAAATTTGCATGTGGCATTTTAGACCCTGTTTTAGGCAAAACTCCTGTAGTGCAACAGAATCTAGGGCATCTAATAATAAGGCTTGTAGCTAGTCAGTAGTGTAAACCTGTAACTTACTTCTGGTTTTCGTAGTTATGGAAGTAGCTTCTGGAGAATATGGAGATCAGAACGGCCGGCTGGTAAGGGCAGTACGGGAGAGGATGTGTGACACAGACTACAAGAGAGATGTTGGTGGTGAAAATGAGTTGAATCCCTTCCTCTGGCACCGGCCTTCTGAAGAGGTATTTTGTATATCACAACTAACAGGCATGGCTTGAAGCTGGAGGGGGAGGAAGAGAATTTAAATCCTCAGTCAATGGAGGAGGCTTCTGGGCACATTCAGCTGATGAGAGTAGGGTTTTGTGAATGAAAACTAAGCAAAATACTGCAGAGAAAGAAGTTTATTCTTTTATGTGTTTCTGCAGGATTCTTCCTCCACAGAAGGCTGCCACAGCTTTTCCGCCAGCTGCCTAACCCAGTTCTGTATCCTCTTCAAAAGAACTTTTCTCACCATCATGAGGGATTCGGTAAGACTGCCTTTATAATAACTTTTGTAGCCCAAAGGTCTATTTAGCTGGTTGTGAGATAATGTAGTACCCCTTAAAGGTCCTGTCCAACAGCCCATACACAAAGATTATCACAGAATTTCAGAGGAAAGAAACTGATCTTTCGGTCTTGCTGTTAATTGTACCATCTTCATTGTGAACAACAGTTTTCTTCAGAGGAACTCAGAAGCATCTGAGTTAAAAAACTAAAGCCTACATCTCCTCTGTGCTGGCAAATCCCCTATATAGTTATTTATCCTGAGAGTGGGAAATTGTACTATAGTGCCACGAAATAAGTTTTTCCAAAAAATTCAGGATGGCAGAGAATAATTTCAGTGTGATGTAAGATTAATACTTGAAGTCTTTCTTTTTCCTTGTGAAACTTAAAAACAATAAATAAAAATTTTGTTTCTTTGAAAAAGGAGCACATCTGTTTTCATACATTTAAAATCAAGACAGAGTATCATAATGAAACTATTCATTCCCAAGGAAAAAAACATATCTTTCACCTTTTAAAAATAAACACCCCCCTTCAAAATCCCAAATTCTGCAGGTTTCATCAAAGTTCATTAAATGTTCTGGGTGCCTAGGTTGCATTAGCAAAATCAATGGGATTTTTTTTTTTTTACTCAGGAAATTTTTTCTTATCTCTAAGTAGCTCAGTCATTTGTGAATTTAAGAGATAGGACTATTTACATTGTCTGATTGATGCTTTGAAATGTCCAGTAGGTAGGATTGTCCCTTCATTAACAGGCATTAGTTAAGGAGATGAGCTTTCTCAAATAGGCCTTACATCCACATCTGTCCGAGGGACTCACCTGTCTACAGTGTAATTGTACTAGTTGGCCAAGTGCTTTTCTCTGTGGCAAATTTGCAATTTGATAAATCCAAGTAGGGTTTATCTGCTGCTTTTTCTGAGTTTGAAGGTTTTCAGTGCTTTACATGAGGGAGGGGAAAGACAATATATACATTCATAGATTCATAGAAAGGTCTGGATTGGAAGGGACCCCAAGGATCACAGAGTTCCAACCCCCCTGCCACAGGCAGGGACACCAACCTCCAGGCCTGGATCTACACAAGGTTGCCCAGGGCCCCATCCCGGCCTTGAACCCCTCCAGGCATGGGGCATCCACCACCTCTCTGGGCAGCCTGTTCCAGCACCTCACCACTCTCTCTGTAAAAAACTTCCCCCTAATAGCTAATTTAAATCTTCCCTCCTTCAGCTTCAATCCATTCCCCCTTGTCCTGTCAATTAATATATACTGGTGTATGTCATTAATATATACTGATGTATTAATTTGACATACTTGTCCTTAGAAAGGGGGAAAGCCAAACAATGTATCTATACAGGTGGGAACATGGTGGGATTCAGGTGAGGTAGTTTGGAATCCAAAAGCAGTTGAGCCACATGGAGCTCAGCATGAGTGAGTTACCCTTGTGACAGGGTAAGCTGAGCTTTACTGAGCTCCAGATGCTGCAGCTAGTCTGTTTCTGCCCTACACCCAGGCAGATACCTCTTTAGAACGCTACCATTTGCAGTGTAGACATGTCCACACAGAACTACAGGCCCGGGAGAAACCTACGGGACCATTGTGTCCAGGCCTCTGCTTTCAGATAACCACAGTATTCCTTCCCTTTCAGAAGGGGAAACACTATGCTGAATGCCATAGTAAAAGCAATCAGCTGTGTTCCCCACTGCTCTGATTGGGAAGATAGGCAGAGCTATGCAATTCCAGTGGTTAGGAAGCACCCTCTTATTTCCAGACCTTATATATTATGCTGATTTGTTGTTCTGCCTGCACATTTCTTTGTCATAACTTCTTGTTCTGTCTTGCAGTTTTACAGTATAGTGCATTTGTCATGCAAGGATTAATTAAATGAGTGAATTTTGTCTTCCTGCAATCTGGAATGGTTCGCACATCTGGTCTAGTACCAACTATTTGGTCAAAAATAAATTGACATGTTCATGTGGGAGGCCTGTTGTAATCCAAAGCATACATACAGCTTCACATTCTCCATGTTGCTCAACTAGCTGATCAGAGTCTCTCTGGTACACATGGAGAGCATATCTCAGAGGTGTGCAAGCACTAACCGTGGATCATACAGTCTTCTCCTTGTCTCTACTGTAGAAGGGGAAACTGTAACTTGTTTTCTGATGCATATATTGGAAAGAACAGTGTTGGGTTTAGGATTTTTTTTTTTTTTCTTATCAACTGTAAAGGCTCACAGTTGTTCCAGGTTTTATTATTTCTTTTGTTGTTCCATACCTCTTGTAGGAATACATTGTATTGCAGAGAAGGCACAAAATGATAATTTATGCCTGATTAAGTTAGTTTGGTCTATACTAGCCTGAAATACTTTTTCTGCCTCCCTTCTGCTCTGGGAAATTTATCTTTTAGTCAAAGAGAAAGTCTACTTCTCCTGATGAATGAGGGCCAATGGCTCCATGACGTCGTCAGACAGCAAGATTTCAGGTTGCAGCATTTGCAGTTTCTGCTTGTGTTCACAGGAAGAAATTTTCTGTACTGTAATAGCCATGTATCTCATTCACACTGGGAAGCTCATTGCAGTAAGTTTTCCTTAGCTGAAGCCTAGTTTGCCAGTAGGAGATGAGTATTTCTATATAAGTCCTTCTGGACATAAGTACTCCTTTTCTGCAATCTGTATATCTGATTTCAGTCATACTGCCATTGGTATGAGCCCAGACTTTCTGATCAGAAATACTGCTCTTTCCTTGCTTGTAGGTCCTGACACACTTGCGTATCACCTCACACATTGGCATCGGGCTGCTCATCGGCTTGCTCTACTTAGGCATTGGCAATGAAGCTAAGAAAGTCCTCAGCAACTCTGGCTTCCTCTTTTTTTCCATGTTGTTTCTTATGTTTGCTGCACTCATGCCAACTGTCCTTACATGTGAGTACCAGTCATACGGTTACATCAATGAACAAGGGAGATTGCAGTAAGATGGGAAGGTGTTGTCATATATCTGTTTTATATAAGATACCATTTTACTAGTGGTTCTACTTCTAAGACAGGTGTGGGCATAAATCTTGCACTCACCGAACTGCAGTGTAGAGGCAAACAGAGGTAGGCTTGTCCAGTGACACCTCTTTCTCCCCAGTTTTGCCAGTGTTTCTCAACCCCAGCAGTTCACATTGCAGTCCCAGACTGGAATTTCCCCTTTTCCTAAGGTGCCAGTGCATCTCAACTGTGACATGAGCTTTGAGTGGTCTTAAAGAAGCAGTAATAATTTCTCTAGGACTTCTAAGTCATGACTCCTGCGTGACATCAGCATATTCATGTGGTGTCTGAAGCAGACTCCTGCAGCATGGACTGTTCCACTGTTCCTTTGGGAGTGCTGTTATTTTGCATTCCCTGTTGCATCAAGAAGAATAGATTCTTTAAGTTTTAACACCATTTTTATTTCAAAAAGCTGCTTTGAGGGAGCTTCAGATCATCTGAGTAGAGTGGTACATATCCTAGACAGTGAGCAACTCTCAGGGCTGACCTCTTACATTTCATTACAAATCATTGAAACTATTGCTGGTCTGTCAAAGGCTTCAGAGTTCTAGTGCCACTATGGAGCAGTTCAGGATTAGATATGGATAAACTATGTTATTATGTGCAAGGATATTGCACACTGACAACCTAACTTACTAATTTGTGTTCTCTGTAGTTCCTCTTGAGATGGGAGTATTTCTTAGAGAGCATCTGAACTACTGGTACAGCCTGAAAGCCTACTATCTCGCCAAAACCATGGCTGATGTTCCTTTTCAGGTATATGCTCTACTCTTCAATAAAACAAGAACTATTTAAGTTCATGACAAGTCCACTTGCCAAGAAGATTAGATCCATCTGAATAGTGGAGAAACTGTCCATATGTGTGTCCTGAAGCTTCAGGTCCAAATAAGAAGCACCCTAAGAGTAAACAGCACTTCACAAAAGCCGAGAACTGACTTCCTATTTTTTAATAAACAGATGACCATCTTTGCTTTTTTGCAGAGGGAGAATTGAAAAGGGCTGTGAGTGGGATCTGTTTTCTAATGCCCAAGTAGTAAGATAGATATTACAAACTGTGGCAGATGTATTTATTCTCCTCAGCCATGTCTGTCATGTAATGGAAAGGCTGAGAGCTGTGGATTAACTAGAACTCCCCATGCTTTTATCTTGTTCAGAGTAACAGCAAATGTTTGGCTTAATGGACTAACTTCAAGTGTATCTCCTTGCAGATCATGTTTCCTGTGGCTTACTGCAGCATTGTGTACTGGATGACTTCACAGCCCTCTGATGCACTCCGATTTGTCCTCTTTGCAGCCTTGGGAACCATGACATCCCTGGTGGCTCAGTCACTGGGTCTTCTCATAGGTGCAGCCTCTACTTCCCTCCAGGTACTGATGGTGTTTAGTGGTCTCACAGGAGCCCTGCTGTCTCCTAACACTGACTGCTTACTGTGACTGCTGCTGTGTCCCCAAGACATTTGTTGAGAGATGACAGGCAAAAAAATTACTTGGTCTGATACAGCTACTCAGTGCTTCCCACCAGCATCCACTTAAACAGCGTGTGCACGTGCTGGGTGCGAGGCTCTGAAATTCCTTCCCCATCTGACAGGGGCTGCCCCTGCTTGAGTGGGTTGTCACTTGCTGTGTATCCCAGGCCAAGCAGGTCTTAATGCAGGCCTGATGTATTTCTATGCATCTACAAAGTGGAGGTAGGCCATGAGGATGAGTAGCTCAGGATGGGGTTCTTCCATACACATACAAACAGGTTGCAGGAGGCAAGGTAGGAAAAGGCTTGCCAGGGAACTAGACCTCTGCAGAGGGAGGGAGAGAAGCAGCTGTTGGCATGACTGCCACATTGGGAGCTGGCCATGTAACTCCATTCTCCGTCCTGGCAGCGGGGGTGCCGAGGTGATCATTCCACAGCAGAACTGTTTGTGGTGTTTGTGATAACAGATGATATTGACATTAATATGCACTGATTCTATCAAGATTTCTGCAGCAGTAGACTTAATTCCCTCTCTGTGCCACCCTGCAGAGACCTGCGGAGACCTGTTGTATGACCCCTATGCTTCTGCTCTCCCCAGAGATACCTGTATGGCCCTTTGCCCTGGAGGGGGATGTAGAGAGGACAGGCTGGACTTGGGCCAAGATCTGTCTTCCCCACCAAAGCCACCCCGCCAGAGATGTTCCTTACCATCTTCATCAAATTTTAGGACCAGTTGAAGCTACTGTTCATGTGGGATTAATGAGGAGGGAGGTCTGTGTATCATCAGCAGGGAGCAAGTGAGAAAGGACAATATTTAGGAAGCGGGGTCTCATACTCAGAGAAGCAAGGGAATCACAGGGCTCATCTTGCTCTGTAAAATTCTTGGTGGGTTCAGTTCCTTTAAAAGGACAGATACCAGCACAGCAGCAGCATCAATTAGTAGCTGGGTTTAGGAAGAGAACATGTACCACTTTTCCTTCACTAACAACATCCGACTATCCTCCCCAAGAAACTTTGTCCAAAAAATTTAGTAATTTAATGGTTTTTGGAACTGTAGTAATTTTGAGGAATAGCGTTATCAGAAGAACTTGAATGACATTGCTTCCCACTGCCTAAGAGAGTAGGTTTTCACTGCCTATTTGGGTTTGGCACAGAACAGAGGATTTGCCATATGGGAAGTCTTCTCTTTTAAAGGCTGGTTTCCTCACTGGAGGTCAGAACATCAGCTGAAGGAACAGGTTAATTCTTACTTTTTTCTCTGACTGTCTGACAAGAGACTGTCCATTCCTTCTCTTCACAGGTGGCCACTTTCGTGGGCCCAGTTACTGCCATCCCAGTGCTTCTATTCTCTGGGTTTTTTGTCAGCTTTGATACCATCCCGACATACCTCCAGTGGATGTCCTACATTTCTTATGTCAGGTACTGCTAGGGAGGCCATTAACCTCCCGTCTTGCAAATGCTATTTGTTTGCCTTTGCTTGCTTGTTTGGTTATTTTGGGTGCCAAAAGAGACTACAGAGTGTAAGAATATAAACATACATGTGATGTATGTACATTATTTCACTACATTTTATGTTGTGTATGATGTGAAATAAATAGGATCATTCGGTATAGATTATCATCCACAGCTCCGTGTCAGTCCCCTTGAATTCAGTGAGACTGCACAGCATGTGGATCTCCCTGGATTTCGCAATAGGGGATTTCTGAAATAATAGGGACTATGCCTAACTGAGAAGTTGAGGCCAGCACATAATTTTGTAAGAAAATGTTGCATAAATCACTGCTGCATCCTAGGTGGACTTGTTGGATAAAGACCTGTTTTTAAATTTTGCAGTAGCACTGCCATGAGAGGTATGGGATTTGTGTCATCTCTAATCTAAACTTGTGGTTTAAGAACCATAGGCACCTTATATCCTGTATATGTCTGTCACTCTCGCTGTCTGAGACAGCTATCTTAAGATGGGATGACTGCCATCAGGAAACCTTTGGAGGTTTATATAAACCACTTAAATGTTTATAGCTGAAATTAAGTGAAGTGAATTTTCTCATCCTCCTTTTCCCCACTCTGCCCAAGTTGCGCTGTTACTGAGAAAACTCCAGCTAAAATATCCTCTCATTTGGCAAGTGAGGTCTTACACAGAGACCGCACCCCCTGAATTATCAGCTAGAATTCAAGGTGAGGCCTTAAGCCATTGTCTAGCCTGTATCGGGTCTCCTGAAACTGGAGGGAGCTATCATACATGTGGGAGCCCTGATGGTGTATCTGCTCACAAAGTCAAATCCTAAGTGCACCCAGTGCCAGGGGAGACACGGGAACTGTGCATTTTCAGTGAAGTTATGGCACATGGAAGGAAAGAGAAGAGACGTTCTAGACTGATTCCAGCTTTATATTTCTGACTTGAAATGGTAATTGTACCCCCGTTGCTTAGTTTCAAAAAATGGAACTAATGTCACTTTCAAAAGGGGAATTTCTGAATATGAGCTGAAAGTAGTCTGCTTTCTATTTTACCATGTTTCTTTGGAGAAATTGCACTATACACTAACTGGAAGCAGATAAAGGCAAAACTTCTGTCCTATTTCAGTCTTATGTAAAATGCCAGTGACATGTTATTTGCTTGATTGTAACAGGGATAGAACTTGCCCCGAGGCACATGTGTCAGAACGATATTGAACCTCTCAGTGTTTCCAGCTGAGCTCTCAGGGGTTGTATTGCTGGTGGAGTACTTCTGAACAAATCGTCAGGACTTTTCCTTGTAATCCATCCTTCTTCTAGAGCACAAGCTTTATGAGGAGCGGCTGAGGCAGTTAGGATTGTTTAGTCTGGAGAAGAGCAGGCTGAGGGGAGACCTTATTGCTCTCTACAACTACCTGAAAGGAGGTTGTAGCGAGGTGGGGGTCGGTCTCTTCTCTGTAGTAACAAGTGATAGAACGAGAGGAAATGGCCTCAAGCTGTGACGGGAGGTTTAGGTTAGATATTAGGAAAAACTTCTTCACCGAAAGGGTGGTCAGGCATTGGAACAGGCTGCCCAGGGAAGTGGTTGAACCTCCATCCCTAAAGGTGTTTAAAGGACGGATAGATGCGGTGCTTGAGGGCATGGTATAGATGGACTTGGCAGTGATGGGTTAACGGTTGGACTCGATGACCTTAAGGGTCTTTTCCAACCTTGACAATTCTGTGATTCTATGATTCTGTGATTCTTCTTTCCAGATACGGGTTCGAAGGAGTCATTCTCTCCATCTATGGACTGGATCGAGAAGATCTGCATTGTGACAAAGATGATACTTGCCATTTTCAAAAATCAGAGGCTATTCTGAGAGAACTGGATGTAGAAAATGCCAAACTTTACCTGGACTTCATTGTTCTTGGAATTTTCTTCTTCTCTCTGCGCCTCATTGCCTATTTTGTTCTCAGATACAAAATCCGAGCAGAGAGGTAAAGGAAAAACAGCTAAAACGATGCAGTAGGAAGATCTTTAGACATGCAATGGAGGGCACTTGACATTGTCTCACTGTGGCAGGCCAGTCTCCAGTGCCCAGCTAGATGCTGTTATGACCTAGCCCGTAGAGAACCACAATGGGATAGTGGACATATAGTGTAAAGCCAGTCAGTCCAGTTGGGTTGGGTCATGTTTTCATTACACTTTCTAGCTTTAACTAGGAAGAAGAAATAGAAGGGAATTTTACAGCACAGAATATCAGTACTGAGGCAGTGTAACTGTAATAAAAAACAAAACAAAACAACTGGCTGCAGGAATTTTCCTAGTGAAAACCAATTTCGTGATAAGGTAATAATAGTCCTGGTAGCCAGAATAGTAATGTCATCTATAGGTGACAAGGTAATGAGATGCAAAATGGGGAAGGCAAAGCAAATAGGATTCTCCCATCTTTTTAAATTTGGAGTTTCATCTTTGCCGTTTTCTATGTATTATTTTGCAGTTCTTTTCCACAGAATTACCCCTTCTGGCCAAAAGTCTGTAAATGTATTAATTAATAAGGTAAAGATTTCTTTTTAATATGGATACTTTTTAAAAACAAACCTAAAGTGATTCAAGTCATTGTTTTGTTTCTGTCTAAATTTTGAATTCTGGTGCTTTACTTGTCGAGCTGGTCTCATATCTGAAAATTGTAATGATAGGAGAAAAAGACAGATTCTAGGTCTGCACTAAACCTGTGGTCCGTATTTGGAAGCAACAATAGATAGCACAGGCAGTGAGACATGTTCAAGCTGTCACTGAATTCTTGAAAGAAAACATTCTTCTGCAGTGTCTTTTAAATCCTCCATATTTGTGATATTTAAAATACTAATTCTACTTATTATCTGTTTGATCTACCTCCTGCAGATGAAAAAATCAAAGTGTTCCAAGGCTCATTTTTTTCTTTAATTGTGAAAGCAGAATCTATCCCTAAAGCCTGAGTGATTGTTAAAGCCTGATGCACAGCTCAAAGCTTGGGATATTGTGTTAAAACACTTGTGACTGCCTCATATGGCAGTATTCATTATATCTGCAACACACTATGTGTAGGACTTGCCTCAAAATACACAAATGACCCTGTAATACTGCAGGGCTACTTATGCCAAGCAGTTTTGTTCTCATCCCGAAGCCTACATGTGCAACATGGGAACTAATAGCTAGCAGATCTAAACACCATTGAAACCATTAAACAAGCTTGCATTTGTTTTGCATGTTTCACCTTTGTAAACTTGGCAGAGAGAATTCTGGTTCTGGGTTGATGTGCATTTTGTCACTGATTTTCATGGGTTTGGATTTTCAATCCAAAATGAAATTGTGGGGCCCATACTCATGGTAGACACCTTGGCGGACTTCTGTGTGAATTTCACTACCTTCTGCCATTACCGTGCGTTTACCTTAGTGTCACAGATCTCCGAGTCAGACCTACAGATTCTATAAAGGCATTATTCCTGTCAGGATGCTGAAGGCCTGTAGAGCTCAGCAGCTCACGACAGTAGGGTAGATGAAGAGAGACTTTACACAGCTGCTGGTCAGCAGCAGTCGCAGTTCACAGACTGTTTTTGAGAGCTCCATGACTACACCTGTACTAGTAAACTAAGTAGTGCCAGGGCCAGCTCTGTTAGTCCTCAGGCAACTGGGGCTAATAGGAGTGATTTGTGTACTGTACTAACTTCTAAACAGAGCCCAAAAGTTGTCTGGAAAACCTCTGGCTGGGCTGCAGCTCTGCCATTTAGAGGTGATGACAATTGTTTCCCAGTTTTCCTGGCCCGTGCCCAGGCTCCGTTTAATTTACCAATACAGACATAGACCACGTCTATCTGTTAAACTCAGGATGCTTGAATTAAGACAGTGCTCTGGAAGATTTTAAGTCAAGTCACATGTTTTAGGAAGGTTAGCGGAACTTTCCCTGAAAATAAGATTGACCTGTGAAAGCAAGGTCAATCTTTACTGTAGAAGAAAAAGGAAAAAAAAAAAAAAAGAAAATCCTTACACAACCTCTTTGCATAGTTTTGTTGCTGTTTTTTCACAAAATGCCCTGGAACCAGTAGAGCTTTTACACAGCTCTGCAGCTTCTCCAGGCATAATCACAAACATGCATGGGCCTATACGTCTGTCAGATATGAGAAATTAAGAATTTTGGCTGTTCTAAATAATACTCATAACTGTGAACAGTTTTTAAATGTCACAAGCTGAAATCCCTTGGCACAATGTGCCTTGATTATTTCAAGGCTCTCAAAATATTTGTGAATACTACAGGTGGTTCAAATGCTGTTTGTGAGCAGACAAAAAACGACATTTGCCAAGTGACTCTTCTGTTGCACACTGCTGGTCCAGCTGTCGGCTTGCTGAGTATGAATGAGTGTGGTGTCCGTGGCATTAAATACCTTCAGGGTTCGTGTTTTGTGTTTACCAACACCATTTACCAAATACCACATTGAAAATCCACTGCAGTGTACCAAGTAACTGTGCTGGCATTTCAACACTGCTAATTTACATGATGACAATGGTGTCTTCTCCCATCTAGACCAATGCAGCAGTAGGAGTTCCTTGGATACCGTCTTTATCTGTGTTTATTCCTCTGTTTGTAGACTTTCTTATTTTACCTCTTTAGTCTGCAACAAATCCTCCTGTCCTGTAACTTTGTATTGTGTTATGGTAGCCAAAAGTCTGGTCCTCCATGGGTGTTCCTCAGAAAATGCATGCTCTGGAATATTTTTTGTCACTCTTTCGTTAGATATGCTTTTTTCCCAGCCATCTGCTGGCAGCATTTAGCTGAAAGTTCCTATTCTAAGGAACACTTTCAGACTGTAGTATCTCGGTAAAGAAATAAATTAATTCTCTTGAAACTCAGTGCTACTCATAAATGAGAGAATCATTCTTTCTCTCCTTAGCTCTGAAATTAACTAATGAGATGTCTTTTGCCAGTGCTGTGCAATAGAAGTATTTAAAGTCCATTATGATATCATATACTGCAAAGATTTTTAACATAGTCTCAACTTAGCTTCTTTCTATTTACCTGGAAATAAATTCTAACAGGCTGGTATAAAGCGCATTCCCAGGTTAATTGACTGAGCACGCATGTGCTGTAGTGTTAAGCGAGCACATTGTGAACCTCTGGAGGCTTCACGCGGAAGAATAACAAGTCTAGCAAGATTCTAAAGATTTCAGATCCTCAACTTATATAGCCATATACAAATAGCCATAAACTGGTTAGAGTCAATGCCATTATTACCATTTGAATCAGTCGCAATCTGGCTAAAAGCTGAGTAAGGGGCTAGGGGTTTTTTAAAGGTCTTTGAAGAGTGCATGTATGATTTCTGTGGCATTGCAGGAAGACACTGCTGTTCTGTTGGCCTCCTTGTTTTAATTTTGCTTGTTTTGTGCATGTTGCTTCCAATGTTTCCATGTGCATCAGTTAAGTCTTCATGTACATCATTTTTGTTGTTGATTTTCTTTGTGGAAACTTGCATGTAATCTGAAAAACCCTGAAAGTTTTTAAAAAGAGCTTAAAATACTATCATTTACAATTAAATAAAAGATTTGGAAAGCAGATTCTACTTACATAAGAAATTGAGACAATCTCATCTTTACGTATCAAAGGGAGTAACAGAATAATACCTGGTGCTGAAATCCTGTTCATTCCTTAATATTTGGAGCCCAAGATAGCTTTTTTCCACTAAAGGAGGGGAATGTATAGGCATAATAGGGAGAGCTGGTTATGTAAGTGGGAGATAATGAACACTTGAGTCCAAGTACTGGATGAATCCGATGACTGGCATTTTGATCTACTGTGTGTCGAAGTCTATGTTGTCAACAGAAACGAATGTTTCATTAACCATCTGTTTCTAGACAGCCGTGTGGTACATACTGTCCTGTACCACCCCAGTGATCCTCACAGAGGAGGTCCTGTCTGTCCTGGTCCTGTCTGCTCAACACTAGATGGATGCCTGCTGCTCTGATGGGATCCTTTGGAGCCCTGTTCCAATCAAGTGCTTAAGTGTCTTAGTAACTTCTCCCATCTGCATTGCCTCAGGTGAATCAAAGGAATGACTAATGTCTGTAAGATGAGTCCAGGCTGAAGTGGTTTGCTGGGTGAGGGCTGATTTGTCCAGGAGGACTGAGATGTTGGCTGCCTGAACAGTCTCAGAGACTATACTGAAAAATCCAGTTGCTTTGGGTTAGTCTCTAGGAGATTACAGCTTTAGAGTGATCTTGAATTAATCGTTTAGAATCATAATATACTTCTTTTGAGGGGAAGAGGAGAATGAAAATCAAGGATGGAGATGAGTGTATATTTTTCTGTATACTGTTCCTTTGCATAATTGCTTTTGTTATCTGCATAGTTTTGGTAAGGAAAAATGAACTTTCTATTTTTTTTCTTTCTGTACTAGAAATGCCAATCCAGGACTGCATTAGATTCAAACAATGTCAGCATTTATTTTTATTTTCCAAACAAAGCAGGAAGGGATCTTATTTTCAGTGTTGACTTCTATTGGAATATGATGTTATTCTTTTGTCTCCTGCTCTGTGATAATCACATTCAGGAATGATAAGAAAGTGCATCAGCTGTCTTGGATTGAGTGGGATGTAAGCAGAAGCTCAAATGCTTTCTCAAACAACAGTTCTCTTGACCTGTGTTTCTTTTGGGCCAAACTTTGTGGGTTAGCGTGAACACTGTTGGAAAGGACATCAGCTGCAGGAGTAGCAGCGAGGCAG
Source organism: Podiceps cristatus (assembly GCA_000699545.1). NCBI lineage: Eukaryota > Metazoa > Chordata > Aves > Podicipediformes > Podicipedidae > Podiceps > Podiceps cristatus. Next base: position 24,094 of record KL285896.1, read on the forward strand.
AGCTTCCTTCTGAATGGATGGGTAGAGCTCAGGGTGCCGGTGGGCAGCTGCAGCACTGGCCTACTTGTTAGGATCCAGGTGTGGAGCAAGAGGAAATTATATACATTCTGCTTCTAACTGTGGATACCGTGATTTCAGCCAATGAAATTCAATTATTTTTTATCAACTGGATAGTAGTTTTGGAGCGGGTTTATCTCACAGAACCTCTCGTCTGAAAATGAGAGGCCCAGTCTAAGTTAGTCATCTACTTTTCTCTGTAATAAAGGGAAAGAAATGGCCATCTCCAAGACAAATGGACCCGAGGTACTTCCATCACTAGGAATGGTAGGTATTTTTCCTAGTGACTTGAATTCTGGCCCAGACAGTGAGTTTTATTATAGCAGTTGCCACATTTGAAGTCTTCCCAGGCGGGTTCAGGGCAATGTCAGCTGAAGCAGGACCGGATCTTCATTTTGCCAGTGTGGTTCCAGTTTTTGCAACAGCCCTGAAGTGGAGAAATGGAAATGTTAGCAGTGTAATTTAGCTTTCTGGACTTACTGAGCTGTAGTTCATGCATTTCTAATGGTTTCACAGTTGCTTACAGAGGCAATTCTTCACATTGAACTTAGCATCTCCTTTCTGGTCTGTCCTAGGCATGTGTTTTGGGCACTGGCAGAAGATTTGGAATTAGGTAATATGACAAAAAAGTATGGTTTGCTCGCAAGGAGTATGTAACTCTTGCACTGAGGATCAAGGGAGCCGAGGAAAGTAACTTTGATAGTCTGCCTACCTGCTCTGGACATGTCAAGTTAGAGGAGACGAGTCTCTGTATGTTGAAACTTCAGAGCTTAAAGCTTTGGCACTTAGGCCTTTGGACCTCAGACCTTTGGAGCTGGAAGTTCAAGCAATTCCTTGCTAAACTGGAACCTTGTTAAAATTGCTCTTGCATTATGGGTACCATAGCAGATGTGGTGGTTTTAAGTTACCTTGTTTCTGTAGCCCCAGTGTAAGTCAGAAAAGGTCTGGACTTCACCCTAAACTCTTGAGTGCTGGGATTGTTGTTCCCTTTAACGTTCACACGGGGCAGCAAAAAGCAGGAATACTAGAAAATACTGAGGCTGGTTTTAGCTGTAGCTAGCCTTAGGCTCCTCCAGAGCAGGTTGACAGTGGTAGATAATGGGTCAGTATTTCTGCAGAGGGGATCTCGGGTAGCTGCAGAGACACTGTCCCACGTGGTTCTTTTTCCTTTGAGAAAATGATCTTCTCGTGTATATCCATTTTCCTACCAGAACAGCCCAATAGGGTGCAATTGCTCAGGAATTTCTTTCCTTTAGTTCTGGATGGAAAGCCATTTATAAAGTATGATAATAACAAAGGCATTTTGAAAAGCCATTGGGAACTGGAAGTAGGCAGAAAATGACACTGTGTCGTGTCCTCTGTAGCAGTTCGTGACAGGCTGGTCATTGCTGTGCCCGTGACACGGGTCCTATTCACGCTGCCACCCAGCACTGGTGAGTGCATAAATTAAGTGCTGAGTGTCACTGAAGTGAAGCATGAGCTCTGCTATTCATGGATAGGGGCAGTAGCATTTTCAGGGATCAGCTCCTCGTGTCCTGCTTTGAAATACCTGTTTTTATAATACATAAAGAGATTGTTGTAATGGATCGCACTGAGCGGTTTTTATAACCCCGGATATCGTTCTGCATATTACATGTCCAAAAGTTGCAGGCTGAGCCTGCAGACATAAGTTTGCTTTTAATTCTGTGTGTATGTTAGCGTATTTCTGTTTCTGTACTCATTTCAGGTAGAGTTTGTGAAGGAGTAATAGTACTTTAGAGCATGAAATCTAGCTTCAGTGATTTTATTATTTTGCAATTTTGTAATGAACCCTAACTTTATGCAGTTGCCAGCTGTAGAACCTTCCTTTAAGAGATTTAGATTTCTGTTGAGACTCATTGCCAGCGCAGTAAACCAAAGTGTGACCAGTCAAAATACGTATCCTTTGGCACAAGAAATCCCTGTGGCTCAGCCTGCCAGCCTGCATTCTTTGCCATGTTCATGCCTTCAAGATACATCAAGATTTTGTCAATCCAATTTCTTTCTGAGGGCCTCCATGCAGCTCAGCCCGTGCTTACCAGTTGCTTGTGTATTTATTGCTAGCTATTCGTGGTTGCTGTCCACATGGGGTGTAAAAATGAGCTGCTTGGAAACAATGAGAGGTAGGTAGGGGAGGAGTTTAGACTTCTTTGAGCTACTGAATACCTGATGTTTTGGATCTGTGGGTGAGCTTCTCTACATGCTTCCAAGAAGAAAAATGAAAAATTAAAATGGCTTCTTGAGGAGATTGCAAGGCAACGTGGAAGTCTTTACTTTTAAGGTTGGTGGGGTTTTTACTTCAGTGGCATCTGTGATGTCTTTTTTTCTGACCCCATTGTAGCTTATTTTAGTAGCCCATTTGGGGTAATCATTACACAAACTCTTTACAAACTCCTTTTTTTTCTCCCAAAAAAAAAAAAAAAAAAAAAGACCCACTTTCCTAACCTCAATGATAATTGCACCAACCTTTACAAATGTTAGTTGTTGAGCAATTTAAAAAAATACTGAAAAAATGCACTTAAATTACCAGAAAAGTAAATGAAATTTAAGGAAAAGATTACATTGATCTATCTAAACAAGTCTTGCAGTGTAGCCAAGCCTTTACCTGTGTCAGTAAAAATTTGTGAAACACCTTATCTGAGTCAGTTGACCTTATTGTGAGATACTGCCCTTGAGTCTGTTACTGGATTATTTAACATTTGTTCTTTTGTTTTTAAAGCAAGAGTCAATGCAAGGTATCATTTTAAATCAGCGTGCTAAAGTGTGCATATTCCGTATATCTAAGATGTCATAGTTGTCTCTTGTTTCTGTAATGCATTTGCATTACTATGAATCAATTTTATTATGCTTCTCTAGAGACTATTGCTGCCTGCACGCTGTGATATATTTGCACTGTTGTAGATATATATATATACACATATATATAATTATATTATACGAACCATGTCTTTTTCAGGTTGCTTGTTACCTTTGTAGTTTACGCTTACTGGTACAGTGGACCTGAGTAAAAATGTGGGATGTAGGGCATTCTGATGATATATGACAATAATAATAGAGAAATCTTTGTATATTTCTGTATACTTAATACCCGTAAGAGATTTGTATGTGCATTATTTTCCAAACTAGGGCTTTGTTTTCTGAGAATAGAGAACATTTATGACAATGTAACAACGACAACAACAAAAATCAAATAAAGTGTTATTATTTTCAGACAGATGCCTGTGTCCTTGTTCTCTCTCAGGGGGAAGTGGCAGGTGCAGTGGTAGTGATGTGTTCTCCCTGCCTGCCAGCAAGGACGTCAAATTGCCTGTTTCTGATGCACATTGTGGTGGTTTCAGGTAACTCCCAATACACGTAGGTTACAGAAATAGGCAGTAAAAAATCTTAAAAACGGAAGTGCAGTCACATGGACTGAGAGCAAAGGTCTCTATTGCCCAGTACCAGGCAGTGACCAGCAGCACCGCACAGGGAAGAGTGCAAGGACAGGGCAGGAATCGGGGTGCTTCCCTGATGAACC
>JMFS01123274.1:0-14886 GCA_000699545.1 Podiceps cristatus
CCAAATTGCCTTGCCCTTTAACGCGACAGTTCTGCTTACAGAGTTGTATAAAATTATACTATGGAATCAACATTGCCCTGCAGTTCTTCTAAAAAGAAAAAAAAAAAAAAACAAACCAAGATGTATACTTCTTTGTTTACAACATATATAGCTTTCTAGAAAGAGTAAAAAATTGTTTCTGAACACTATTTTTCTTGTTTGGCCACTGTTTAAAATCAAATTGTATGGATTATTTCACCGCATTTGTTAATAAGTTTTCAGATAGGTAATGATAAACCAGGGACCCTTTCAGTATTTTTTTTCTATCATTGTCTTCAGAATAGATTGCATCAAAATCAGTCTGTATTAAAACTAGATTGCATCAAAATTAAGGTATCTCAGAAATACCATGAACACAGCCAGACTCGAGATCTTCTAGGTGCAGTTGCAACAGTGTTCAAACCTTAGCCAGCTAGAGGTAACTGCTACATGTACTTATTTTACTAAATGAGAAGTCAAGACCAAAAGCCTTGCAAAGATACCAATCCCAGATTAATAAAAAAATAAAACTATGTGCATTATTTGTTAATGATTTCCTAAGAATACACATTTAATTTTTTCTATGGAAATATGAGATCTACACCATTTGTTATGGTGAAAGCTGACAGTGTGAGGTAAGTGCATCACTCAGAAAAGAGCTGGAGGTCAAGGATAATGACCAGGAGTCAGAATAACTATATTAAGTTGTAAGAAATTCAAACATAGAACTTGTTTACAGATGCACATTTTTTAAAAGAATAAACATGATACACTCATGTTGTATTATCTTGCTCCATAGCTTCCTCTCCAGTAGAGCATCTATTCAGTACATTCTAGGGCCCTGTCACCTCTGAGGATGTGAAAACGATACTCTGGAGCCAGCTTGCAGCCACAGGCTTTTGATATATTAGACATCTTACCAATTTGTGTGGATCAAGAGAACGAACTTTCTCTCTCCATACAAGAACCCATTCCTCTCTCCAAGTACAGCACAGGTAGGAAACTCAACCATAGCAACACAACTTTTTTAATCCCTCACACCTCCACCACCCAAAAAACCCATCTGCAAAACCTAAGCAATATAATTGTTTCCTATTATACACTATATTATACACAATGTATATATTATATGCATTATACACAAATTAACTAATTGAATTCATCTGCTACTGTAGTGAGGAAGTCACATTGTTCTCTTCTGCTCTAAAAGAATCACTCTGTAGTAAGTGCACACAGCATGTGGTAACACCACCTGAACCCCAATTCAGAAGAATCAGTGACAAACCCTTTCCTGAAAGCACGGAAGGGAGACAACTCATTTGTTAAATTAGACACAACTGCTACTCAGCTTCAAATAACTGTATGTGACAGATTATTTTTTTCTTTACTCATGCTCAAAAGGTCCCAGACAGAGAGGGCACAGCAAAAGTACATCAAACTTCAAAACAAAAGATTCGAAGAAGGTCTGTGATTTCTCAGCCCTGCATTCCAGGCTGTCTTCTCCAAGTATTACTCCTGTTTCATTTCTAGTCATAGGGAAAAATGCACACTGATTATACCCAAGCTATCTATGCACTTTCATATAATTTATAAACCTTTCACAAGTGTATGAAAATCATCACAATGGGTCAGGCTGCTATATGGAAACAGAGACTCTCCATTGTGGACTCCACAACAACAGAGCTCAGTAAAATATACAAGCAAGCAAACAAACTCCGTATTTTGGCATGACAACAGCAGAAGTTGCCTTTTAGATTCCTTACAAAACAGGTAAGTGAAGAATAAAGGTAATTTGTTGACGACAAGTATATTTATGACTTTGGACATTTATTAGCTCTCAGACAATAACGGAGAAGATATGTGTAGTCCAACATACTTTTTTCATTCACTTCAGTGCAGAAAAACATATATATTTGTGGGACACCATTTCATTTCTGCTGTCATTGTAAAAAATATTTTTAGTCACAAGCAACACTAGCTCTCCTGCAGAGTACAGATGAGAAAACTTCCTGACACAGTTTCAAAATGATATACTCAATCTCTTGCAAGAAGCGTGGCAGAATGCTTAGGAAATCCAGGAGAAGAGCTTTTTAAGTATTACTAATAAGTTTCCCTATATGTTGCAGCCTCACTTTTCTGTGGGTGATATGTCTGAACTGCAGATCACTGCTACCGAGAGTATACAACTGGGTCTGACACGGGCCATCATGGGGCCAAAAAGATTTACTAGAGAGGCATTTGCAGTATATATGTCACCTTAAAAATCTGTGGCCAGGCTTGGAAACAGCTCAGCACTCGTTAGTAAGTCTGACAAAGATCGGACAACCCCATGCAGAGCAGGTTCAGGGTTTTCAGCAGTCAGGAGAGCTGGAAAGCATAATATCTATACACTTGCATAGCCCCTGACAGGGACAGTTTGGCTCGATGAGTATAATTATTATAGTTTAGTGGCGATTCTTCTACATGAAGTGTGGACCTCTAGAGATATGCCTTTGCACCACAGGCCTCAGAACCCCAAAGTCTGTTACCCCGGGACAGATCCAAATGCAAGTGCACTTCCAAAGCACTACCTTTGAACATGACAAGTTGACATACAGGGGTAACTTGGAGTACACTGAGAGCAGTACAATCGTATTTTTGCAGAACAAACTCAAACAAACTATGTGAAGCTATTCAGCTGCATTTACACTATGAACTCCAGTGCTTCTAGGAAGGTAATGATGCCTGAGATGGACAAACGCAATGTGGACCAACTTCAAGCAGATTCAAAGTAAGGCCAAAAGGGCTTTGCTTAAACTGTTTCATGACACATGGGAGTCTCAAAGTCATGCTGTTTGTAAGTCAAAAAATCTGTTAATACCTTTCATATTTAGGCTTTCCATTAGTCAGAATATCCTAACTTTATAATGAAAGGTTAAGTGCACATGCAAGTGCCCGTGAGAAGCTATGTCTCCTGAAGAAATCATTCAAAATTGTAGGTAGTCATTCAAAACTATAGGTAAAATTCACTGTCAAAGTTGACTCTCGTGACTCCTCATTAAGTTCCTCACTGAAGTAACTTGTCACTTAAAAGTGTCAACAGACAATATGAGCCTAACTTGCACCTTTGGATTAAAACTGACAGCAGTTCCTACCACAGAACTGAGCTCTGAAAGTTCTTCAATTGAGGATCACGCCAGCAACATGCACTTACACATGATGATTCAGTTCCATATACAAATATTCAGACAAGGTCCAACCCTCCATAAATTACCAACCTGTTTTGGGTATCTCTGAACCTCCAATCTCCAGTTTTTGCCATTTGTAACAAAACAAACTTATTTTCAATCTAGTTTACAAAAAAAAAAGAAAAGGAAAAAAATTATTTGATAGACAACTATGTACTAGATTGTACCTGCAGACTCAACTGTATATGAGATTTGAGATGAAAGGTTTGGAAAAGAATATCTAGAAATTGTCTAAGAAAAACCTTACTAAAGGAATTGCTTATATTGAGAAAAAGATTGATATCAATTATGCAAAAAAATTACAAAAAATTATTACAATAATAAGACATTTTTTACTTTACTACTTTAAAATTTATTTACTTTATTAAAATAATAAAGAAGGCATTTTCAAAGCTGTATTAATTTTTATCAAAATTTGTCACCTTATGGGAAATCTATGAATCATTATTAGACTGTATTTTGTGTTGGATAGATTTTTTTATCAGGAACACAGCTTCACAGTGTTGGTAAATAAATCTTCTTTGCTTGTTTATTTTGTATACACTGATCAGAGGAAGTCTGATGTGAATTGATAGCTTTGTTACTCTTTACTTCACAATCTAGTGTCCATCTGCTTGTCTTAAACAGAAACATCAGGATTTCCATATTAAAGGTAATAAGCAAAAAACTAACCTCACTTCCTTACCTACCTCTATATGTGGAAAATTCACAGGAACCCTTGACAACAATATTCTTATAAAGCAAAAACTAATAGTGCATCGTGGGATTTGTTATATCTCATGCAGTGTTACAAGTATTTATCTGAGGGAACCAACCCTCCCTCCATTAAGTAATAGCAAAAATTGGTTTGAAGACAAAAAAAAAAAAAAATGTAATTCTTAATTTGTGTCCAAAATGAAATATATGTTGTAAATTATAACAGTGTTTTCAATCAACTGGAATCTGCATGAACAGATTAACGTATGTAGCCAAGAAGGAGGAAGATGTGAAATTGCAATCATCAGTTGCATGTAACAGTACCACTTTGATCACCCAGATTTATTAGCCATCTTCTATTGTGTCAGTTGGGTTTTTTCTTCATTATATGGCAGAGTGAGTATACACACGCAACAAACCAAGATTTATTAAAGCACAATAGCTACCTGACAGCAGACACCTGAAACATACTTTTATTTCCCTTTTTAATTATAAATTTGCTGTTCCGTTTATATTCTCCTTCATCAGAACGACTATCATCTATACTACTACTATGTGAGGCAATGGTGTAAATGTTAGACTGTATACACTGAATCCATGCTCTTCAACACCTATTAGTCTGGAGATAGAAACAATGAGAGAGAAAAACACTACTACAGTTAAAACCAGGTTTTGCCTCTGCATGTGGGCAAAAGGAGAAATAGGGCAACAAATTTCTGATCATATAAATCTTCAATAAAACTAAATGTTCAAGGTTTGACCAAGTTAGGCATGTCTCAGAGCTCTGAAGCAGCCAGAATTTGCAAAACTGGTGACCAATCACAGAAACATCACCAGGGTGCCACAAGAAAGGCAGTCCCCTCCACTCCTTCCCCAAATAATTTGATCATATTGATATACTGGAAAATCTTCTCCTGACCTCCAAACTCCAAGGTACAAGTCAGGTTAGAACTGAATTGCTATTACAAACAGTTTCTTCTATATCATTACCTCTACTTTTCTGCCATCATCTGCTAAAGCAAGGGGATCCTTACATAGATTCCTGTATCTGTGCATCGGTGACTAGTTACTGTAGTATATGGACATCTCTTAAACTCATTGACCAAGTAATTCCACTGAAATGAATGGAAATTAAACTGTATAGGTGTGTCAGCATATGAATACATGTGCCCAAAACTGGATTTCCAAGGGGAATGGTGGAGGCCAGAAACCAGGTAATATTCATGTTCTTGGTCACCTGATTAAAGGGATTATCAGACAATTACCTGGGAAAGCAATGAGCTGAACTGGAAATTTCATCAGGTCACCCCAGAAATCATGACAAGCCAAAACTCATTATTTAAATATAATCTGTCATTAATCTTTGCTCACAGAACTGCAGATGAGTTATAAAACAAAAGTAGCAATAAAAACTGCATACATATTTATTCATTTTAGAAGTCATAGACCATTATGTGACTTAAAATAAATCTTTCATATTAGCTTTTAAAGGAAATTTGTCCCAATAATTGCATCTTTTGGTGCATAAGTCCATCTTTCTTAACTCAGACTTTGGCATTTCAACAAAGAATGATATACAAGATGCTGAGTTTCTTTAAATTATGAGCTTAATCTTAGTTCTAGCCAGTTAGACTTGAAAAGTTTAAATTTAGCAGACAAAAGAAGTCTGAAAACTATGCTTTTCTACCCAACAAAAAGTTTTCAAGCTTTAGAATGAAAATTTCAATGATATGTCTTCACAGACAATAAAAAATAACAGATCTAAAACCTGGTATTTCCATTAAATATTTAAACACATAGCACATTTACTGTCGTCCATAAACACTGTGTTAACCTTACATTGCACTTTGGGTTTCTTTGTCTCCAGATAAAAGTATAAATCCATATGTTGTTCCTAAGCCTTGTTGTTATGTAATATTAAAAATATGTATTCCCACAGCGGACACTTCTACTGTATAAAATATATTGTTAATTAGCACTTGAATAGTTACAGCTCATTAATTAATTTTCCATGTTCATATATGAATATGAATAAATTTCATTTATTTGTTAAAGCTATTAACTTTATGACAGCTCCACAGCTATTTGGAAACTATAGCTTACACTTAGAACTTTTGAACATGATTTTTTGGTTTACCTCAAATCTCTGAAACATATTTACTATATTTAACCTGTTGCCACTTTTACTTTCCCTAAAGCAAGCGTCAAAAGATACATTATTTTTGACTAAACAAATTGTGCTTTAGGCAGTAAACCAACAGCATTGTAATATAAAACCACAGACAGGAGTTTTGGGTTTCAGTTGTCCTACAAGACAGGTGGTTTGCCCTATTCAGTCTGTCAGGGTTGATTACAAGATTGTAGCTTTTCCATTTTTTACACTTGGATGAAGATTTTTCAGATGACAATACCCAAGGTTAATCTCTTAATGGATAGTAGACAAGATTTTGCCTAGAATGTCACTGAACTTAGAAGAATCCACCATCAAATATTTAGTCATGTCAATCAAACAACATTAAAATTCTAGTTAAATGCATCTTTTTGATTCTGCTTTACTTAATTAGTTACAAAAATATCAAGTGTTCTGAAAAGTACCTGGGGACATTGTGGAAGACAAAATAAAACACAACCCCAACAATATGGGTGTTTTCGGATATGGGGGGTTTTGATTTACATTATGTTTGTGTAAAGTAAGTTTTTACATAGTCTACATACTCTCAAGTGCTAATTAAAACTTTATTTAGTTACAACACTTCTCCATTGAGTACTACTTCTGAAAAACTGTAACACATCAAGTAAGCCTTAAGAGTTCACACAGGGAGCTTACACTTTAACTGTTTCACTATTTCTACAAAATAAGTTACTTTACTGAAAGAACCATGGCAATGAGCTTTTTGAACCAAGAAACCACCTTCAGAGCTCCTCCTAACCCCAAAGACCTTCCCTCAGATTTTAGCTACTTCCTTGAAGCTCCCTCCTCGTCCTCCTCTCGGTCTCCTGCCCTATGCATCCCTCCTTTCTTCCCCAATGACAACAGCACCCACTGTTAGCAAGCCTTGAACTGCTTTTTTTTATTTCTTCATTTTGACCATTTAGTGTGGGTTGTTTTTATAGGGCCATCCAAAATTGAAACCCCTGTCGTTGTGCCTGTCTTGCAGCTGTACCTCTTAATATTTATTTTTCATTGTTTTAAGGTATTATATGTTTTAATTTACTGATTTCAGGAATATTTTTCAAGAACACACTCTTGAAGCTCTCCTGTAAAAATCACAGCTGACCTTACATTTTCTTCCATCTTTTCCATGTTAAAAGCAATGGCAACAGCTAATAAGGGAAACACAGCTTTTCTGTTTTAGAGCCACATTTTTCTCCTTGGGACCCAATTCAGAATATGCACACATCTTATTCATACTGACTCTGGTGCACCGCACACAATTCAGAATTAAGGCTAATGTAAAAGCACTACCTATCAATATAGAAAACCTCATCACTGGCTATTACATATATAAGCCCCTCTAAGTTTTGTCTGCTGTTTAAATAAATTTAAAAAGCTGAAGATGAAGCAAGATAGACTACTGAATCCTTTGCTTAGGGAACAATTCCCAAATTTCACCTTAATATACACTAGTCCCTTCCCCACGGTTTCTGACTGCCATATTTGGAGCATTTTAAGGGTACATTGAATTCTGTACCATGTCAATGGAAGTTTTGCAAATAAAATGTCAAAGACCTCTACGGGCTGAACAACAAAGTTTTGTCATGTGGATGCGTATGTTCCTGCAACATTATATTCCAAAAGTGAAATACACTTTTTGTGTACATTCATTTCAGTTATACTGTGCTAAAATAAATTAAAAAAGAAAGAAATACCTATAGCAACAAAAGCGTATAGAGATTATTTGTCTGATTTATTTCACAGTTTGCCTGCATTTATTTCATTAATTCAATGTTGAGATCCAAATTGTAACAAGGTATGTAGGTAGCTAGGCAATTTAAACCTTCTAAACTTTCAAGTAACCCATTTTTATTTCAAGTATTGTTTGATGTGAATACATGGGCAAAAAAATATTTATACTACACTCTTGAAAAAAATTAGGTTACAGAATTTTATTTGCCATATTTCATGACCTGCACTAAGTAAACAAAGATGCAGAGAACGATGACATTTACTTAGACATCAAAATTGTTCCTAAATTTTAGGTGTTATGTAAGAGCTTTTCCTAAATTTATGCTGGCACAATCTCTTTCTGGTTCCTTGCTTGCACCATTGACTAGTCAGAGTATTTAAGCACTTGCTTTAAAGAAACGTTTCAGCAGCTAGGTGAATGCTAAAGAAAGGTGGACTGAATCTTATCCCAGCATTTACTGGAAGTATTTCAGGCTCCTCAGTTGCATATAATTTTGCCTTACCTTGTCCAAACATACTGTTTATTTCTTCAGAAAATGCAATTCTAGTCAGCCCTTCTATTGCAGCTAGCATACAGATAGGCTTATAATCTAGACATAAGACACTGAGGTAGAAAAAAAAAAATACAGACCATGGGGGCAAAAAGAAAAAGTTACATAACCCACACATACCTAGCAAAACTCTTTTTTTTTCTCCCTCGGGCTACCTTTGCTTTTTAATAGTGCATGTGAAGCAACAAAGGACTTTAGTTTCTTTTTTCCTTTGAATTTTCCTTCTTAAACATCTGCCTGTACTGCCTGGAATACTTAAAGCCTTCTAGCTGCTGGCTGGATGAAAAACACACTTCTTCCTTAGTTTGTGCCATTCTGGAGTCCAAGGGTTGGTTTCCATGACTTCAGCACTTCTCTCATTTCTATATTCCTGTTACAGCTAGTGATAAAATTTGCATTGACTTCAGAAATAGATTTCAACCAAAACAGTATACATTTGAGAATGCCACTCTGATTGATTGAAGATATTAATCAGAATTTACATAGCCTCATTAGAGATGTGGGGATTCTGCTCTGAAATTGGCAGGTTAGGCTGGTTGCTGACTAACAGTCAGATATATCCAAAGATATCCAACAGGATATACAAGGCAGAGAAGTTGGATAATTCTTTCAAAACAAAATTATTTTTCAGTTAAGGGTTTTTCTTTACATTTCTGAAGTGCAAATGTAGTAAAATGTAATGTACAAATAAATAAAAAACCACTGACTTTGCAGAGGGGAAGAAAAAATACCATGACATTTGAAATTTTGGTTTACTGGGTGTTTTTGAGAATTTGTACAGCAAGAATCATTCCAACGTAGTGGAAAATCACTAGGCTTATGTAGAGGAATGCAATAAATTTACCTAAAATATACAATGATTCAACCTTGATTATATTACACAGATTACATTATACAGACCAGAAAGAACATAGTAGCAGTTTCAAATAGGGTGCAATTGAGAGCTGGAGGTGTTCTGGGCAAACTCGTAAGAATAAATCAGAAAGCTTAAGGGAGCAACAGTGCACACCACCAACCAAACAGCAGAGTAGTATGAGAGTAAAAATAAAAGTTATAAAACCAAAAGCCTGCAGTGGTTAAAAACAAGCTGATTACTTGCCTTATCTCAAGGTCATCTCTCCCTCTTGTCTCTGTGAGATTATTACCGACTTTTCAAAAGCCAAGATCTTGAACTGTTCTCAGCACAACTTAGGATCATACATGCTTCCGGGGAGGCTTAGATTTCTAGTCTGACTGCAGTTACGCTTTATACAGTACTAGTCTTTTAACTTCAGGCACCAAGTTCATGGATTGCTTCAGTTTTGAAGGTAACATGAAGCATTTTTATCTAAAATGAATGGAAAAAATATTCTTGAGTCAGCAGTTCTGTTAGGATCTAGACAGCTTTGCTATTTCTGTGAATTCCCAGGCCGGTACTTGCACAGTTCTCCTTTCCTAAGGAAAGCAATAACTGCTTCAGATTAGGATGTTTCATAGGACAGGAGACATGCATATGAAACAGCAGGTCACATGAATGTCACTGACTATTATTCTAGACACTCAATCAACTTACATGCTGCTTTCAGTATGTTTTCATAGGGAATGAAAACATTGCTAAACTTAACAGAAGCAGTGCTCATTCTTAGGATAAATAAGGCTATTTTCCAGAGAAAAAGAATTAATTGGATAGGATTTCCTTTTTTCTAATGCTCACAGGTTTTTTTTTTCTGATTGTCTACCATAATTCTATATAGATACTTTGTACTTTTTTTTCCATACACCTAGTTTACTGACTAGTGTCCAAGAAAGAGTGCATTTTGAATGGTTTGCTCACTTAAAATTCTTATTCAGATACCTGAAAATTATTTTGTCTTGAAATATATGTCACTTATGGGGGCCTTCACAGAAGGCTAAGCCTATGGGTCGCTCTTTGCCTACATGGAAAACTGTAGGTGTAGATAAGACTTTGCACATATTTGTTCCACAAGTATTTGTGAACAGATGGTAAACTGTTGGCATTGGTAGAGATCTGGACAGGCATTAATGACAAGGATAATAAAGTGGTTTTCTGAAGAAACATTTAGCATTTAGCACTGAAAAGGTCCAATTTTCCTGAGCATGACTAAACAACATGGCAGAGGACGTCTACTTTTCTCTAGAAGAATGCAGAATAGCCTAGTTTTACTTTAAAGAGATCTTACTTTCCCCCAAAAAAACATATATTACGTCTTCTTCCTTCACCCTGTAAAAGAACATGAGAGACAGTTTCTCATTCAGAACTAGAGAGTGGATCTTGTGTAATGGCACAGGGAGTACCTCGCTAAGCTGCTCTTAAAGAGTTGTGTTATGGGTCTTCTAATCCTGAAATTCATTCAGTTTGCTAACACCAGATGTTTGATCTGCGTTCTCCCCATCACACTGAGGAAGTAACTTTCTGGCAGTTACCCTCTATTTTATATATATTTAACAAAGAGCATTATAAGACAAGAGTCTCCTTAAGTCTTAAAAATTGTAAGAAATTGCAGAGTTAATTGCCCTATCCATCTATTTTTCACGCTTTGCTTTTGAAATGTCTAGGCTTTGATACATTATGTCATCATTTTATGCAGGAACAGTCATAAGCTGTCAATGCATTCACCCTACACAGATCTTCCAAATGGAAAAACACTCTTGAAAAACATCAGCATCACAAACCAGCCAAAACTCAGGACAAAAAACATTATTTTAGAGAAGAAATGGGCAAAAGAAACACAGAAATAAAGGGCCGCAGCTTTCTTGCAAAAATAAAAAATAATTTTATATCATAAATTTGCCAGTAAATTATATATTTAATACTTGCACAGGCCACAGGAGTTTTAAATATCTTTTTGATAAAGGAAACCGACACTTTAAAAGAAAAGCAGAACTACAAACAGAAACAAAATAAAATTGAGATATATTGTTTTACAAGTCTTCACAGAACAGCATTTCCATTTCTCTTGTTAAGGTTCTTATTTTCTCTTAAGATGACTGAAATAAGAACAACTTCGCAAAAAGAAACAGAAATGATTCATAACAATGGTAGCTGACAGTAGCAGCAAACATCTCAAGCAGTGAAAAGTAAAAAGCAAGGAACGTGTCATGGCATTTACTGGAACGTATTACTGCTTTGCTGTAACAGAGGACTTTTTTTTGGTAGAGACACCGCAAGAGGGTTTAGGCTAATTCTGCAAGCCATTTGTGAACAATCTGCCTTCATACTGTTTCTATTACCTTTTCGCAACTGGGAATACAAAACACTACTTTCTGCTAATACTACTTTTCATTTGTCCACTTAGTATTAGTTAGTCTTCACAAGAGAAGCTGTTGCTTGTGCAGTGAGTCTTAAGTATAATTTTAAAAAGCACTGCAGAATTCTAAATACTAATAACTATGAGAAGCTGTTTCGATTTTGCAAAGAGCAACAAGCTGAGGTTTGCACCGTGTTTTATTTCTAACAATGGTGGCACAATCTTCTCAAGATACTTAAGCTCTAGTAAATTTTCAAGTTGGTAGGTGCAATAAAATAAGCATCATACACAAGCTACAGCACACTTGCATAAGACTTCTAGGAATATATTATGAACTAGAGAATCCATTATGAGTAAGTGCCTTTGAGCATAAGGTTGTATTTGGCTGAGTATGTGCAGGAAACTGATGAGCATCTGTTTTCGACTTGAACTAGTTCTACTTTACAGAAGTTAATTAACTTTTCTTTTAGTCTAGGAACTAAAGTCTCATTTCTAACACCACTGAGCATCAATTCAGCTACACCAGTCATAAGTTGTCAATGCATTCACCCTACCCACTCTGCATTTTGAAACATAGCAGCTGATTTTTTTCCCTTGCTTGTTCTGACGGGTGGACTTTCCTTTTCAATTACCATTTGTGGCTTCACGTTGGAAAGACTGGAGTTTAAGTGCAGTCTTTTTGCCAGTTCTGTTCTTCACAAAAGACTCCTACAAATCTGACCCCAGAGAGGATCAGAGCAAACGCTAACCCCCTGTGGCCAAACAAGGCATCTTTGCATTACCAAGGAATGTTTAATTTTTATGAATAAACAACCTGAGTGTCATTTAAAGCCTCATCCATAAGCCTTCCATCACTAACTCACATTCTCTAACTGTAGCTAACTTTAAATTTGCTTTCCCTATGCCCCCATTTAGAAATACGCAATCTTTCAGGAGGCTACTGAATCTCATGCTTGTACTAAACATTCCTGCAGTCAGTCCATTAGTGGCAACTGAAATGCTGTTGGGTTCTTGGAACATGCTCCCACCTAGCTCAGGAAGGGCAGTTCATCACTACTACTTTTACTCCTCCATGTGAAATTACTATTATGGGGCTATTAGGACTATTGTGGGACTTTTTCAAATAATATATGATGTTGTGATAAGAGGTAAAAATTAAACCGTATTATTTGCATCCTTACAGTGCAGTTTAACCTATAACAGACTTCAACAAGTTAATATTTGGCATGGTATACACATGAGGATAAAAACTAGTCTGTTAAACTGCAAGTTTCAATTCCAAAAAAATCCTAACAGTTGGGCTTTGACTACCTTTACATTCATAAGAGCATTTTCTCCTCTAAAAATCCAAATGCGACCAGAATTCTTTGTCCTTGCTGAACAGCTATTTGAGTCATTTAAATCAGACTAGCTCCAGAAATATATTTTAAGTGCCCAATTCACAAAACTTGGAATAAAAATGTTTTTGGGAAAATGCTGTGAGAATTTTTTAGGACCACAAAAAATGTTAGAATCAAAAACTGTAAGTCCTGGAATGTAAATGGTGGGAGGAGACAGACACATGACTGGAATTTAAAGTTATAAAGAGGCTTTAAGTGGTTTATTACTATAGATTTATCTGTCATGGACAGATGCATCACTGTAGTAAGTGCATCACATTCTAAATTTTTACATGGCTATTTAGTTCAGGTCAAGAATATTTTCAACTGTAACTGCTTCACTTCCATCCTTACTGTTCTTATAGCCTTTCATGTCTTTGCTGATGATGTTCATTATCTGTTCAGAGCAGCAGGTCTGACTGGGCGACGGCAAGAAGAGCAGTATGAAAGATGATTGTACAGAGAGCACAGAAATTAGAGAGAGAAAAGAAAAAACTTTGGGGAGTTTGCCACAAACGATGTGATATATATCCCTGGAAAGCAGCACCAGATGTACACAACAGTTGGAATATCTCGTTCTTCTACCGGAAGAAGCACAACACAGATGTTTCTTACTTTATGAAAGTATATAGAGATATTGAAAACAACAATACTCCCAGATCTCTCTTAGGAAGACAGTGGTAGATCATTTAACTGCAGACCTACAGTCCCAAACCCTCCTTCCTTGTATTTCTGACTAACCATACTTATATGTATATGGAATTAATTAAATTATAGACATTTGCCAGTCATCAAAAAGAAAGATCCAAAATAATGGAGGAAGATGCCCACAGGCATTACACTGAATGCAAGACAGATCATCACCTTTTTGAAGAGTTCTAATAAATGTTTAGAAATATCAGAAACAGTAATAATCCACAAGTCAGCAAAAACCCCCAAGTATTACTTGACTAGAGTTCTTTGAGCTATAATAGTGACGGAAAAGTAGACTTAGGAAAACCTCTGCTCCTACTTCTTACTATGTTCAGAGAAGTAAGAATCCACACATTTGCAGAAAGTGAACGGGTTTCTGTGACAAAGAAAGAGCCAAACCAGTAACAAAACACCTCTATCACTAATTTCGTCTCCCAGAAGTGGTACAAGCTGGCAAGGGTTTCCTTCTGGCAAACCACCTGGGCCAACAGTCCAATAATAACTTTGTAAGTATATCTTGGTTTCAGACAGACACCATAATAATGAGGGATTGCACTCACTGAAACACAAGCACCTTTCAGATCAAAAAAGAAGATTCTGAAGCACAGTCAAAATGTACCAATGATAACTAAAATAAAATTTATGAAAGCAAGAATATTAAATCCAATAATTATCCATGACCCAATAACTTGGGCAAGTCAGTGTCAGCTTTTTTCCCAGTTTCCCAGTCTTTCTCCCAGTTTGACTAGATTATGTCTTTACTGGGAGGAAGTCATAATGATGTCCACAGCCCACAGACCAAGTACTTCTTAAATTACATACCGTGATAAGAATCAGAATATTTTAAGGAAAGTCTGAAGCCTATTGATATATGTAGGCGTTGAAAGTATATGTGCATGAAAAAAAACTATAAATGCTTATATGGAAATATCATTTTAAAAATGGAAAAATGTTTTTGTCTCAGTTTTAAATTTTTGCTAGAATTTTTTTATATTTGCTAATCTCTTTTCTCCACGACAGAGAGATCAATAACTTCAGGGTGAAAAAAATAAGAAAACTAAGCATTACATGATAAACTTTCAATCAGATGCCTACATTTTCCATCAAAAGTGGAAATTTTTTCAATAGTTCTATTGTAATTTGCATGTATTTAACTGCCCCCCCCCC
>JMFS01123276.1:0-22154 GCA_000699545.1 Podiceps cristatus
TTCCTCCCCAGGTGCAGGACCCTGCACTTCTCTACACTGAACCTCATGAGGTTCCTCTCCACCCAACACCCCAGCCTGTCCAGGTCTCTCTGAATGGCAGCACAGCCGTACAACAGAGACTTCTGGGGTATCAGCCAGTCCTCCCAGTTTTGTATCATCAGCAAACTTGTTGAGGGTACACTCTGTCCCTTCATACAGGTCATGGATGAGTAAGTTGAACAAGACTGGGCCCAGTACCCACCCCTGGGGACACCACTAGCTACAGGCCTCCAACGAGACTCTGCACCGCTGCTCACAACCCCTGAGCTCTGCCTTTCAGCCAGGTCTCAATCCACCTCACTGTCCACTCATCTAACCCACACTCCCTGAGCTGACCTGTGGCAGCTTAGACTGTGGGTCTTTGTGAGCTTCAGGTGAACAGCCAAATGCCACAGGCAGGAGTTACAGCAGCATTTCAGGGGCAGAACAAGTCAGGAGCCTTCACATCAATGAGTGACAGAGGGTGGTAAGTTCCTCAGTAGCCTCAGCTGCTGGAAAAATGCAGGCTTAGGCTTCCCCAAGGCCACATTTCTGTGAGGATTCCCTTCCCTCCTCCCATTCCTATCAACCAGTAACGCTGGAGCCACACTTAGAGCATGCAGCAGGTTAAACAACCTTCTGCCTTGAGATCAGGCAGAAACTTTTTTCTTTGGGCCACGCAACCAAGATCTGGTGGTCTACTTGGCCTTATCAATCCATGGGATCACCAAAACTGCCATGGGATCTGAACACAAAGCAGGACCTGATATTAGGAAGTTAATGCTTTTAGACTTACTAAAACTGGTCTTTGGCATTTAGTGCAGGAAAAAGGCCAGAAACTGAAAAGTCTTCTGTTGCACTAACAAACCTGATAGAATTTTTTTCCTTCCACCTATCTCCCTTAGAAGTGAGGAAAAAGACTTTTAAAAGTAGGACTAAACTGGTGGTCTTCTGCAAATAATTATGTAGTAAGAGAAGCATGACTCTGCACTGGAATCAAATACCTGGTATGAGACAAAAATATATATGGGATTATATATGCCTTTCCACCATGTTATATTACAGAATTTAATATTTTTTAATATTAAACTTATTTTTCAAAGGTAGTAACTGAAGAAGGAAAACTGAAGAAGGCAAAAGGGTCTTTCCAAAACTTTTATCAGAGGTGTGTGAATCAGGTAAGATGCAAACAGCTAAGGGCTGCCTAGTACTGCTCTACTCTTGCATACAAAGACAAGCATACAAATAAAAGTTAACTATATGACAAAACCTCTAATTCTGACAAAAAAATTATCTTTTTTTCACTACCAAGTCTAAAATACACAGCCCAAACACAAAAGCCAATATAAAAAAAGTGAGCGCAACAGTCTCACTGCAAATTCACAAATAATGGTAATTATTAGTGCTTTTTCTTCTGAATTACATACCATCTTTAGGGAGTTACATTCCTAATTACTTCAAGTTAAAAACACTACAATTCAGCTAGTAAATATATTTACCTACAATTCCTTAGAAAAACTTGCAGAACTATTTAGCCATCAAAAACAGGCTTAAAAGCATCTAGCAAAATCCAGCAAAATGAGCTATGATGGGCTTTTAATTATATTGCTATTAATAATATTAACTGCTTTTATACATACATGTGTAAACATGCACATGCGCACACATATCCAAACATCAAAAAGAGCAGTGTATGCAAACCTTATTGTTCCTTGCCCTTAAAAAAAAAAAAAAAAAATCATATGGAGTTACAAGCTACTCATATGAAATAAAAACCAAGTAGCTGTTTTGGGGAACACTTTATCCTCACACAGATGAGCTTTTGTGTAAATATATATTCAAGCTTTAAGAAGGATAATAAAAAGAGGATACAATGAATTCCGTCAAGGACAATTAGGTGTATGTTATCTACTATACTGCTTGTAATTGCTTCATCTACTGGTTAAATAACAGCCTAACATGATTTTGTGATATTGTTTTGTAAGGATCTGAAACAGTATTAGTTGTGTCTGTGGTCTTCCAGTTACTTTTAGAAGTAAAAAAAAAAAAAAAAGTACTGAAAAATTAAACTTCCAAGTGAAGCACAGTTGAAACTACCAGACCTAGGTGGTCTCTACATAGAGAAAACCCAAAGTAGGCTGTTCAAGCAACAGATGTAATGACTGCATTCAGGAAAATATGTAACTCCATGTCCATGAGTTGTATTTGAGTAATGGCAAAAAGAAGATAAGATTTGTTGAATGAAGGCCTGTTACAAGTTTAGTAAACAGCTTTATCTGAGTAAAGCTTCATCTAAAATAAAAAGGAAGGACGGAAAGGAATGCAGTGTTTGAACTAGAAGTTCAACTATTATTTCCATATGACTCTATGACCTTGGCAGGTCATTTCATTTTGAAATGAAAGAAGAAGAATGAAGATTATATACTCACAAAGATTAAAATGAAGACTATATACTCAGTTTTGTAAGGACAAGTCAACTATCTTTGAGGAGTAAGTACTTTTAAGAACGCATGGAACTAAAGCTTTCTGGTCTCTCCTTGGAAGTTAGTAAAATGGTGGTTCGCTTTTACTTCATGGATGACTACAGGGCTCTCAAATTGGAGAAAGCAGGAAATAAGTGCAAAGAACAATGTTATCATTTTTTTAAAAAAAAGAATCTCATTGGAACTTAGTATGAATATTTCATACTATCAGAGATTATTTTTTATGTCTGTAAAAATGAATAATCAAGTAAAATTTGGTCATCTTTCTGGCATGTCAATGCAGATGCTGCGCATATGCACATATAATTGCATTCACAGTTACTAGCTGATTCATAAAATGAAACAAAACAATTAATGGAAAAAATCTGTTAATGATTTTTATTTGGTAGCTGCAGACAGTTTGTTTAAGACAACTGTATTGAACTAACATCACTAAGACGAAAAAAAGTGCTGGCAATTTCTGGCAAGAAAACCATAAATAATTGACTAAGCTGCTCTATGCCCTCACCTCATACAGATTGCAGCATATGTGCTAATGATTCTGCAGAATAGCCATTAGGCTTACAGAGCCTCTGCAACAATGTAGAAAAAAAAATCCCTCAGCTTTCTATATAATGTAATAAAGACAGACATGTCATGATTTATCAGTGGAAGGGCCAGAGACACAGAAGCAGCTTTATGTGCAATGTCTCCTCAAAATTATTGACTGTTTGCAAAAACAATCAACTGACAAAGAGCTCGGAGAACGCAGAAAAACCCCAAACCACAATACATGAAAGAAACTAACACAGCTAATATGATAAAATCCTTGCATTGTGAATTATGGGCATCCTGTGAGTAATACAATTACAGCTGTTAGTGGTATAATTACAGTTGCAACTGCGCAACAGATGAGAATATGATCTACCCTGAACAGAGCACTGGTTATTTTATCATCGTGAATTTCAGAAAATCTGCTGATACTAAGTAACATCCATTCTGACGGCAGGTTTCCTAATCTTCACTCAATTTCCACAGACCAGATCTGCTGAATTAACATGAGTAAAAAGGAGGTTGCTTATGAGTATAGGTATGTCGGTGATAAAAGGAAGACTAGGGAAAACATGGACCCTCTCTGGAAAGAGATGGGAGACCTGGCTACCTGGCATAAGGAGAAGGCTAATGTACTGAATGACTTTTTTGCCTCAGCCTTCACTGGCAAGGGCTCTAGCCACACTGCCCAAGTTGCAGAAGGCAAGGGTAGGAACTGGGAGAATGAAGAACTACCCACTGTGGAAGACCAGGTTCAAGACCATCTAAGGAACCCGAAGGTGCACAAATCCACGGGAGCTGATGAGAAGCTTCCACAGGTCCCGAGGGAACTGGGAGATGAAGTTGCTAAGCTACTCATCATATTTGAGAAGTCGTAGCAGTCTGGTAAAGTTCCTGCCGACTGGAAAAGGGGAACCATAACCCCCATTTTTAAGATGGGAAAAAAGAAAGACCCAGGGAACTACAGGACAGTCAGTCTCATCTCTGTGCCTGGCAAGATCATGGAGAAGACCCTCCCGGAAACTACGTTTCCGTATGCTAAGGCACATGGAGAAGGAGGAGGTGATTGGTGACAGCCAACATGACTTCACTAAGGGCAAATCATGCCTGACAAATTTGGTCGCTGTCTACAACAGGGTTACAGTATCAGTGGAGAAGCTGACATTATGTGCCTAGACTTCTGCAAAGCATTTGATGCTGTCCCGCATGACCCCCTTGTCTCCAAATTGGAGAGACATGGATTTGATGACGGACTACTCGGAGGATAAGGAATTGGCTGAATGATCACACTCAAAGAGTTGTGGTCAACGGCTCTATGTCCAACTGGAGACTATTGATGAGTGGCATTCCTCAGGGGTTGGTGTTGGGACTGGTGCTGTTTAACATCTTTGTCGGTGATGTGGACAGTGGGATGGAGCGCACCCTCAGCAAGTTTGCTGACAACACCAAGCTGCATGGAGCTGTCAACACGCTGGAAGGAGGGGATGCTATCCAGAGGGACCTTGACAGGCTTGAGAGGTGGGCCTATGCTAGCCTCATGAAGTTCAACAAGGCCAAGTGTAAGGTCCTGAACATGGATCAGAGCAATACCAAGCACAAATAGAGGCTGGGTGGAGAATGGATTGAGAGCAGCCCTGTGGAGAAGGACTTGGGGGTATCGGTTGATGAGAAGCTGGACATGAACCATCAATGTGTGCTCGCAGCCCAGAAAGCCAACCGTATCCTGGGCTGCATCAAAAGGATCATGACCAGTAGGTTGAGGGAGGTGATTCTCCCCCTCTACTCCACTCTCATCAGAACCCACCTAGAGTACTGCATTCAGCTGTGGGGTCCCCAACATAAGACAGACAGAGACCTGTTGGAGTGAGTCCAGAGTAGGGGCATGAAGATGGTCCGAGGGCTGGAGCAATTCTCCTATGAGGACAGGCTGAGAGAGTTGGGGCTGTTCAGCCTGGAGAAGAGAAGGCTGCAGGGAGACCTTATAGCAGCCTTCCAGTACCTGAAGGGGCCTACAGGAAGGGTGGGTAGGGGCTTTTTAGAAGGGCGTGTAGTGAAAGGATGAGGGGGAAAGGCTTTAAACTGGAAGGGGGTAGATTTAGGTTAGACATTAAGAAGAAATTCTTAACAATGAGGGTGGTGGGGCACTGGCACAGGCTGCCCAGGGAAGCTGTGGATGCCCCATCCCTGGAAGTGTTCAAGGCCAGGTTGGACGGGGCTCTGAGCAGCCTGGGCTAGTGGGAGGGGTTGGAACTAGATGATCTTTAAGGTCACTTCCAACCCAAACCATTCTATGATCTAAAGATGTTTTTATACATATCTTTATGTGGGTATATGTCTCTCTCTCTACACACACAAACAGAAAAAAGTTACTAATAAACACATACCCAAAATTCAGCTGCAAGAAATTAAATGTTCATCATGAAAAAGTGACCTCTGGGGCACAGGAGAGAAGGAAACACTATTGAAAAAGCTGTTACATTGAGGCTACCAAGTAAAAAGGTATTCTTTCTATTTGAAGCTCTTCCTATGGAAGCTGACAGGCTGGACTGAAGCCTTCTAACATCTCCCTGTATGAAGCAATTTATAAATAGCAAGAAACACGTCATAATCTGTTATCATTTTGTGCTGTATTAAAAAATAGCTCACTGATGACTGCTAAGTACATCTAGATATTTCCCTTCCCTTTGACCTTTTATTATCTCTGTTTACTTTCTTTTCAGGAAAGAGATGACAAGAAAGGGACTTAGGCATAATTCTTATTTTTGTTCCCCCATTTGTGAATTAAAAAGGAGGAGGACAGTGCGTGGAAGCACTAGGCTCCTTTTCAAATACCAGTGTGACTCACACAGATGATGCATCTATACTCAGAAATTGGGCTTCCCCTGACATTACTCTCCTGCTGGGATTGATGTAAATCAGATTCAAGCTCCAATCGCTGACAGCTAAGGTGGGGTGCAACAGAGGTAGAGATTTGGACAACTGGCTTAAAATCTAGTAAATGCTTTAAACTCGGTCCTTACTCAGAAGCTTTTCTGCTCTATGGATTGGGGAACTCTTCACATTTCCCGACTTCACTCATAGTCCTTAATTTAGAATGATGCGGTGAAGTAACAAGATGCTAGTTATTACAAATACTAGTAACAACTAAGTACTTGCTCTTCTTTTCTGTACTGTGACCAAATTTTCTCTCTTGTGGGAAAGGGACAAAGATCATCTTCATGATTTTGATCTACCACAGCGATCATTAGAAGAATGCTGTTGGGAGAAAAGTGGTAAAAAGAAAATGGAAAGGAGGAAAAAAGGCATGTGTTTGTATGTTTGTCTTAGCCCTTTCAGAGCTATTGAACATCTACAAAACATTCACTTGTTCCTATTCCCAGTCTTGGACTGTTGCAGGTTGACACGACACATGTATTTTCACCCTGAAGCAGCAGGTCACCACCTTGTTCACTTGAGCAAAACAAGTAGAAGCACAAACCAGAAAGTGAGGACTATAAAAAGGCCAAACCTTTCAGGAAATCAAAAAGAATCTGGGCAATTAAAACAAAACGTTACAAGCATCTGCCTCCAGGTCCCTTGTTAATAGTTTTTCATTATAAAATAATATCTTAATTTTTTGGATTTTTTTTTTTCCCATAAAGAATAGCCTTGAGCTGTAAAAACTGAGTATCCCAAAAGGACAGTACTGCAAAAAAGGTATCTTTTCCTTTTTTAACCTCTAACATAGAAATTTTATTTATAATTAGCAAGCAAACCATCAGAATACCTTTTGTATTTCACAGTTTAATTAAGCATCCATTTGCTTTCCTGTATTCCTAGTTTATGAAGCTACTTAGACTGGTATCAGTTTTTTGTTAAATTTAAATTTTATCACAGATAAATTGTTTTAACAATGTGTGGCGTTGCACTGGAATGTGGCAGGTGTCCTTGCCAGGCTGCAGGGGTTCACTCCCTGTGCCAAAAGCAGAGCACAGGCCTTTGCGGCACTTAAACTCTGTGCTAAAAGCAACGAAGGCGGCACAGGCCCCTGGACAGTACTACTTTTGCACTTGAGCAGAAAATTGAGGAAATATCCCATGTGATTTTCATAGTGCAAAAATTACTGTATCTGATGGAAATTTCAAGCCATAATGGTCACACGCTGAAATATTTTTTCTCTCTCCTTAGCAGTCTATTGTACACATTCACAAAGATCAGTCATGACCTATGCTAGCCATACTTTTAGTACTATTTGCATCACCTCAACCAACAAAGCACTCGGACACAGTGGACTAAAACACATCATTTCACTCTGAAACTACAGAGTGTGGCAGTGTGAGAAAACTCTTTCTCTAGAGAAGGGACACCAAAGATTTCTGCTGTGTGTGTGTATATGTGCAGGAGAATAGAAGGGAGGAAGGAATAATCTTTAGTAATAAATATGGGCCTCATAACAGGAGCTTTTTCAAGACAACTGAAATTAAAACAGTTAACAATCACAAAATTTAATGTTACAAGAAAATTGCTAGATTGAACATTACAAAATTCAGTTTAAACACATTCATGTTTCGTTTGTGATATTATTTCTACTGCTCTTAGGGAAGAAATCTAACCCAGAGGGCAGAGAGAACCCAGTATTGGGGGGATGTTCCCCGATCCCATGATTTCTGGCATTGTTGTACAGCTATCTCTGTACCTGTTTCCTGGCTGTCTTCATGGAACTAAGACTTTAAATGCAAGTAAAGATGTCAGACCCTTAAAACAGTGCCAGGAGCACATCACCTGACCAGCCTTGACATGTATCCTAATTGCTGTAACATAGGAGTTTATTTTACTTCTCACTGTAGCAATTTCTGTGGTCAATAAACACCGGTGAGTTATCAGAAAGATTTAAACACACTAGGAGGGTGTTGCTCATAATGCTATCTAACGAACGTTTGGAGGAAAAGATGAAGGGAAAAAGAAGACAAGTTAATCAGTTTGATCTAATCTGAAGAAAAAAACAAAATGATGAGACACTGAAATAATTCTGACCCTACAATATACCTATCTAATCTGACTATGTGTTGGAGAGCAACCTCTTCTGAAATAGAAGGCTGTCTGCCCTCAAAGGAATCGGCCATTTCTAGATAATCCTAAACAAAAACAAGGGAAAAACCAACCTACCCCCCCCCAAAACCCACCCCCCCCCCCCCCCCCCGAAAGTTAGTATGAAAAGCAATCTTTTACTTCTGAAAATTGGATTCACCCCTTTTAACTTTTCCAAACATTTGCAGCCTGACTCAAGTTAGCCATCTGCGATTACTCTGAAATCAACAGGTACCTACAGAGAGCAAATAATCACCCCTCTCTGCCCTAGAATGGCATCAATAGCCATAGAGATGTCCTCAGTGAATCCAGAGGGAGAACACGTGTATCAATTTTTAGATATCTGGAGTTAGCTAAAATAAATATCACAGCAAAAAAATCTTGATGTCCCCTGCAATTCTAAAGTTGTACGCATGAATTCTTTATTAGCTCCAACTTAGAAGAAACTGTATACTCTATGCAGAGGATTCGACATTTCTATCATACATTCCCAAACCAAACGTACTCTCTGCGCTACGGATTACCGTGTCTACCGCCTCCTGCACCTGCCAAAGCATTATGGCTAGAAGGGACGACAACTTGATACGAGTATCAGTTCTGGGTCTCTGGGTCCCGCTCCCTCTGCAAGTACCCATCCCCAGCGCCCTGGGCACAGACAGCCCTCACTCAGGCTGACAGGGGTTCCTGTGGGAACGCTCCCCTGGTTCGTGGCATAGCGTGATGTTCTAAGAGAGGGTCACCCCAGAGCAAAGATGATCATTTCAGCTCAAGCAGACCATAGGCATGCCGGGAAAACACAGGGTAGGTAAAAGCCATGCAAGTTATATACCTGGTCGTGTGGTGAGTCCTCTGTCTGCAGCCGGGCGGGCATCAACTGGCTCAACTGGGCATGTGCGAAAAAGAAACAAAAAAGCAAACAAAAAATAAACAAAATCCCCCAAAATTACAAAGTCGACCGCTCTAAAAAAAGTGACAGGAGAGACATACTGCATTAACAAAGTTACCAAAGCAACAGCTAGAAAAGATCCAGCTTCAGTTAATCCTGGAAGTAAAAGGAAGGGATGGGCACGACTTCACAAGGAAAGCTTCACAGCTGATGAGTCAATTTTACATCATTTTCTGGTTACTGCTTACAGTGAGAAACCATCAAGATCAAAGAATTTCTGTCTATAGAGTGAAACTATATTTATTATGTGCAAACTTTTTCCAGTTGTCTGATCAGAACTGGAAGCAAGAACGGATGTGATGAGTGAGTTCTTGCAGCCAGTTTTGATCAATGCTGACTTACAAACCCACTGAACCCTGACTCCTTTTTTCCTTTCAATGGGGGTTCTTTACAGCACTGGGTAGAAGGTCTGAAAAAAGTAAAGCACATTTTGAAAATACAATCAATACTTCATTCTGATATGCTCTGATTGGTAGACAGTAAATTTGCCTTCTGATTTTTGAAAGAGAAGCCGAGGAAAGACACCACTTTTTACCCCATTGTGTGTCATACAGAGTTTTAAAACTCTGGTATTACTGTACTAAGGCTTTACCAGCTGAAACCAAAGGTTGATGGAGCTCACTGGCAATAGAAAAGAGGATGTGCAAAACTTTTAGACCCGTTTGAGTGATTACCTACTGCCTCTCAGTTAAGTCCAAACTGAACAATATTGGAGAAGTTCATGAAAACATTCAGATTTTAATTCCCCTGCTTGGTTTTTTTCTGTTTCTCTCTTTTGCTCCAATATGGTTGCCTTCTTTACCTACCTAAGTGCCACTGTCAGAAAGAAATTACATTCAGAAATAAAATTTTACATTGTAGCTTGGAATTCAGATTTTTTTAAATAAGGTATTCTCATTCATTTGAATTTCAGGATTCAAGCATGAACCTTCTAATCAACAGTAAGGGAGCCACAGTAACATTGGAACCCCGACAAAAGTAAGTTTTAAACACGAACTGCTCACTGTATTCGGCATCAGAAAATCACTGCTAACCTGCTGACTGAAGTAAGGGGACTGCCCACCTTCTTAGGATGTTTGTGTCACTTGCTTAGTGTTCCTGTGGGTTTGACAAACACCTACCATGCTTGTAAGTGGAAGCCTACGTGGCACCCGTGCCCTTTCTGCACAGGAGATGACCGCAATAGCTCCTGCCACCAGAAGAAAGCGGCAAGTCAGCTTTATAGTAGCTGCAGACTAAAAGTACATCTGCACATCTGACTTGCTTGTGTTTCCAGAAGGACAAAATTTTCACGGAGCCTGCTGGTCTGGTGCTGCAGAGACAAAGACATCAAACCACTTTCCTTCACAGCAGTTCAGAGTGGCACTAGCAGACCATGTAATTGCTTTCCTTACATAGCACTATATAAACCCCGATTTCCACCCTTAACTAAAAACTACAATTTTGAGTATTTCCCCATTTAAGTCATTTACTAGGTTTTCTAATATCTGCTTCTGTTGTACAGCAGCATGGACCTGACCTCAGGGTAACGCAGCATTTCTTGAGTCAGGCGAAAGTGTTAATAATGAATAATTCTTCTTGCCATCTAGTTTTGGAAGCACTTCACAGGGGAAAAGGCAAACATCACTGGCACGTTTCATAACCGACACAAAAGTGAAAGGACCTGTCCAAGGTCACAAACCAGCCGCAGGGCAAAAACTGGAGGCAAAAGCTCAGGGCCAAGGATCCTCCAAAGCAGATCGTGATTCCAGGAGCTTAAGTGCAGCGTGCCTGATACAAAGAAAGGCTGGTTTCCGGAGAGCCCTGAGCTGCCAACTTTTGAATTTCAGTTGCATTTTAAAACCTATTTGCACTTGCCCTGCTATTGATGTATGCACAAACAGCAGTTAACTCTGAAAATCTTGGCTGCAGGCTTCCTCGCTGCCTGCACCATGGGACTACACCACCTCATGACAGCTGATAACAGGGGAGAAGTTTAAACCTATTGCAGTACTTATCAGTAATCAGAACTCTAAGATGTACTGTGTATTATTATAAAAACTGCATTCCTTTTCATGCTCCAGCATCATATTTCTCTTGAAAACACTTCCGTGTGGACAGAAGTACACAGAACTAAGACTGAAAATTTATTTTCCAAATAGCCTTACAAAACTAAATAGTATATACCTGCTTATGCTGACAATGCAGGCTTCATACAGGCTACACACCCCACCTCATGTCTAATGATAATCCACCTCAGAAGAGCAAGAGGGAACATGGTGGCTTCTCTTTTCAAAAATAAAAGAAAGGTGAATAAAAGCCTCAAGAGCTGGTACAAACCGGCAGGCGAGGAGAGCTATGTGATGCCTACCTACCAAGAACAGCGTTGAAAGGAGTAACTGGCCAAGTCCTAAGGAAAACACACCACATTCACAAAAATCTCACTTTAGCTACGTACTTTGTCACTAAGGCTAACTGTAACCACATGGTAAAATACAAAGGGTAAACCACTAAACCCAGTTAGTCATTGGCACAATGCTCAGGGACCTGGGCAGTGTCAGAGCTTCACAGCTGTTGGGGTTTTGCCCCCACCTTTGAAGGTGCCTTTTTCCTTGTTGAAAGATGATTTCCCAACAGTTTGCTGGTGCCTCCCGCAGTGTCCTCAAGAGGGTATTTTTCGTTAACCTGATTTATATCGCAATATGCTAGACAAACGTTCAGCCATGAAAGTTGTGTAGTGTATTACCTGGTGCTTGGATTAATTTCTGTGGACATTTACTGGGAAACCGCCTCAGGGATACAACAAAGAAGAAAATACTTTTCAGAAACTACTGAGCTATGCTAGACTTTCAAGGTCTTTTTGGTTTTAGGCTATTTTTCACTCATTTGTCAGAAAAAAGCAATTCTAGTAAAATGAACTGCATAAAACTTACCCTTTTATCTAAACATGCAGTTTAGATTGGGTAAAGTTTAAATGGAGCGATGAAAACTTGAGATTACATGGCAATGTACCAATCCAACACATTCTTAATATCTCTGGGTGAAACCTGGGATTAGATCATGGCCATGGAATAAAACAGGCGTGGGATCTAAAGGCAAATGTAAGGTATTTTTTCTAGTATTTTAACTTCATAACTTGCACGCCGAATATGGGATACTTTGAAACAAAGACCTAAGGGCTGCATTTTCTTCCCCCTTTTCCACCATCACATTTTGGTTTAAGCATTCCCCCAACAGTTCATTAAAAACAAGCCCCATTGCTGTGACTGTGCTGAAGTGGGTGGGATCCCAGATCCTAACCCTGCCAGCTCAGGATCTGTTCAGTTGCCTCTCAGATGTCAACGGTCCCATTAGAAGTTTGTTTTGACAGTAATGTGAATTTGCAATGAGGGAAATGATTTACCCAGTGTGCCTGCTCAGTGCTGAAGAAAACTATTCCTTATATAGCGCAACTGCTCTTTGCAGCGAGGAAGTCGAGACTCTCATTCTACCCAGAAACCCACCTGCATATGTCCAGCTGTTAGCACTCTGGATTTGTGTTCAGCCGTTTTAGAAAAATTGACTTCAGCTTTCAAACTAGACCAAAACTCCTCTGGTAGTCTCTGTTAAACCAACCGCTTAGTGGACTTCCCAGATATCAGGCTGTTCACATGGAACATGCTGTGATTTTTCTGACAGTGCTGAGTACCCTCAGCCCTCACCCAAGTCAACGGGAGCTGAGACGCTCAGTTCTCTGACCTTTGCTGGCATCTCCCGGCAGCAAGAGATGCAGACTCGCTAATACTGCAACTGTTTGTCAACTCTGCAGTATCTGAGGTTTCTCTAGCACATGATTTTTGAACTTACACCTTTTTCGATCAATGGTTATTTGTTATGAAACAACAATGATTTGCTCAGTATTGCATAAAATACAAACCCCTCCCTGCATAAGGGGAACTTACTGTGTGAAAAACAAGACTATGCAAAAAGACCTTCAGTGGAGAGGAAGAGATAAAAAGAGGAGAAAACTGTGTCAATCGTTATTTACTCCTTGCTGCTTCCAAAGCATATTATATGCAAGACAGATATACATTTTTGGAAGCTATTTTAGACAAAGCCTGGGATTAGACCATGGCCATGGAAAAATGCAAGCATGGGAATGAGGACAAATGGCACACTTAGCTCTGGGTTTCTGGAACAAAGGTGGGAGACAAACACAAAGGAAAAGATGAGGCTCTGAAATCCACCACTGATACTATGGGGAAAGGTATAGAGAGGGTATCTAAAGAGAGAAAGAAGGCATGATCACATTACAACATTGTGGTTTGCGTAGATGACAGAGCATAATGGAAAACAATAAGGATTTGAAGAGGTTTAAGTCACCAAGTGATTTCTATTTCTAACTGTGCAGACTTAAACACTGCTATAGGTTGGCCTAACAGAATTGTTTGCTGCAGTAACAGACCTGATATCAAAAAAAACCCCTAAACCCCAACAACTTAAAGGCACATAAGTTAAAAGATGTTCCCACAGTAAACATCAAGTAGTGCTGCAACAAATCATGTAGTACATTATAATACACAGGACTGGATTAATAATTAAACAGTATGTTATTCAAGGCAGTAGAGTTTTTATTTACTTGCTGCCATACATTTTAAAAGAAGAACTATGCTCAATATACTTGCCTATGGGAATTCAGTGTCACACTGAAGTATGCACCTTTCATTATTAAATTCTGAGCTTAGTCAGGAAGCGGAAAAAAAAAAAAGGCTTGTGTGATTAAACTATGGGTATGTCTGGGTCCACCTGTCTATCTAATAACTTCTGAACTTGGTGACTGAAATCAGTACAGTTTGAAGGCTGGGAGGACAGACTTCAAAAGTAATTAATTTCCCTCCCCCAAGTTTCATGAAAGCAGGCAGTGGGTATAGAAACTGTTGCTCTTTATGCCTCAGCTATGCGAAAAACTGCAGTGAGAGCTGTATTGGAAAATTCCCGCAGGACAGACACCACCAGCCAGACTGTGGCTTGCTCCTGGCAGACAGCCTTGACACGGGGGCTACAGTGAGCTGCAGCTGATTCTCCAGGAAAGTGAAGTTCAGCCTGCCAACCTGGTCAGCTGTTTGTACTTCTTGCCAGTACCTGATGCAATCCAGCCAGCTGCTCTCCACTGCTGAGCATGTCACTTGGCTGCAAGTGCCCTCCGGAGATGTCTGCAGTCCCTGTCACCGTCTCCTGTCTTCTGGTTCTTGTTGCTAGCCAGTGCGTTGAGTTTGCTCCAGCTCTCTCTGCCCTTTTTCTTGGTCCGTACCTGTAGTGTTAACTCCCTGGCGGTCTGATTTCAGCCCCACTCCTGACCAGCCTCTTCTCTTCCCCTCAAATCTGGTATACTTCGGCCTCACGGGCCTCCTGACCTTCGCTCAGATCCTAGCCATGTCTTTTCTTTCGCTTGATCTTAGGCTTCTCTGTCTCCTGGGGATGACCCACTTTGATCACAAAACTGGTTCTGACTCCACCGATTTCACCCAGCACCAACACTAGACCTGTCAAATCCATGTTCACAACCCATGTCTCATCTCCCAAGCACCCAGCTGCCTATCATCACTCAATACATCGTGTTGGACTGAGACTAGCTGCATAAGGTGGGTCTCAGAACTCATTCTGAGAGTAGGTATAGCTTAAGACAGTAGTTTCGAAAGACTTCTGGGCGGTGTTGAAGTCTGTGCAGACCAGCTACAAATCACAGATCCATAAAAGGCAAATTTTTCTGAAAAAAAAAAAGAGTTCTGTGGCTCCAGCCTCTGTGAATCTACTGCTGCTTTGCAGTAACAAACTTTCACTATTGTGATTAACTTCACACTGCGTTGAATTCATAAAGGAAAACAAACACAAGAGGAGGAACTTGAATGACATGATCGAGGTCCCTCAGGTTTCTGATTAATTGGCTCTGGCACCTAAGTAAGCTACCAACTCCAGATTATACATAAATTATTAAAGTACTATGCAGTCACTTCAATATATTAGTCCATGAGCAACACAAAATACTCCTCAGGAACAAGGTTTTCAGTAGCCAGTTGCATTGATGAGTATGCAGGAACATTTCTGTGGTACATTCCAGAAAACCAGTGCGGGGGGAAATAAAATCAACTGTCATGCGAGGACTGTGCTCGATCTGTAATCATGTTCATGGCAGCAAACAAAAAGCTCTTCCTTAACTAAAACACTCATTTCATCATGGCACAAATCTAATAACTTATCTCTCTCCCTTAGATCACAGTCACGTATTTTATAAGATTGTCACTCATAATTTGCTGTTTTTAATGGAAAGTAAGTTCAACACTGAAATTTATTGTGCATCTAAATTAATTCCAAATTCTAGTCAGGATTTTCTGTTCCATCAAAGAGAGACAGCTGACACAACAGACCAGTTCTAAACTTTGCCTTGAGAACCTCTATCCCACTTAAATCAGAAAGATGTCAATTTTCAGGGAACAACATGAAGAGAGATCACAAAGCTCAACTCAGAATATTCTGTGGTTTCTCCCCCTATTGTACATACCTTCATTTTCTGTATTGGCTGGAACAGAATCAACACCAAAGGGATGCCATGGCTGAAGGTCATCTAGGCTGAATTCTCCATCCACTGGAAGAAGTTCAACTGTGGTCTTAGTTTCCGTCAATGAAGGCATAAGAGCATCATTTCCATAGCTGATTCTGGGTTCGCTGATCATATTAGCCAAAACATCATCAGAATAGTTTTGCTCTTTCTGAAGTAATTCATCTGCAAGGAAATTTCAACACAGAAACTATCTGAAGGAGCTGGCATTTCTGAGGACCTATTTCCAGTGCTATTGAAGTAATAATTTAGTGTTATGAAATTCTGGTTTTTTATGTTAAAGACAAACAAAAAAGCTTGGAATAGTCAACATTCTGTGATAAGCACTGCTGCTAAGTAAGGCATTTTTTTTAAACATCATCCAGAATTGTTCAATACCATTTCCTACCCACACTTCCACCACATAACAGGTCATAGGTCTGTGCTTTACAAATTCTTGGACTCTTCCCCTCTACTTTTAAAAGAAGTACAAATCAATTCCCTTCAACTCAACATGTTGCCATAAGTCAACACACAAGAGGCCCACAGGAAGGAATGACTTTGTCACTTCCCCTTCCTCTTAAATGCTCACTATCAAAGCTCATCACAGCTCTTAAATCCTACACACCACAGTTACTTAAATCACCACAACAGTTACTGTATTAAATTGGGCTTAGTATAACTGAATCTGAACAAACATTCATTCTTTTAACATATATAACTTTGTCAAAATACTGAAGTAGTTCTTTGCTAAAACTCTTAGCTAGTAGTAGATGTCTGTAGGCAAATTACTTTACAAGCAACCAGGACCTTAAGCTGTGCAATACTATCTAGGTTGGGGGTTTTTTTGAACTTAAGCAAGGTGGGAACAATCAAAGCGCTTTTCAGCTCTGTCAGCTGTATAGGACAGACTGTCCAACGCAGTGCTAAAAGTAAGCTTGGAAGTTGTGTGCACTTCACTATTCCAACTCCCTTCTCACACCAAAGTTCATGTACTCTTGATCTTCCCCTTCACTGCTATTTTTTTTTTTTTTTTGTAGGAGCAACACACTACTGGCAAGCACTTTGAGGGAACTTGGTGCACAAGAGCACATTAAAGTAAGCCAGCAATTGCAACGAAGAAGATAACTAACTGCTTATAATCCAACAACGTAATTAGTACGCAGGCATTAGAGCTAAATAGTTCAGAATCAAATACTGTAAAGGTTACACAAGTTTTTGCACACAAGAGCAAACGAACGACAGCTGATGATACAAAAGCTTTTATGAAGACTGGCTGCTTTTTTCACTTTGTTAAGGACCCCCTGACTGTCACTGACACACATCTGAAATCTGCAGCAATTCCAGGACAGGAATCACCACCCGCCTTGACAGACCCTTTATGTCATTCCCCAGGGGCTCACTTATTTCCCAGTATCATCAGTGAGAAAGTGCATCTACACTTCTATACATACCAGAGCTTTATAGCCCTCTGTGAAGTCTTTTGGACGTTACTTCCCTCCCAGCCTTACACTGCGCCGTACGACCACAGAAGCACACTGCACCCACGCAGCAGCCCTGAGTAAGGATCCCCACCAAGTCACGAGTGTTAGAGCTGGCACTGCTTCAGTGCCTTTATCAATGATGATGTAGTAGGGCTCTGCTCTGCAATACGTCTCTTAAAGACCACCTTGAGGTAGATGACGCAACTCTCTGCCACCTTATTACTACACCAAATTCAGAACATCAAAACTAAACAGAGTGGGCAAACGTGGGTCCTGAATCTTGTAAAATGGTGTTTTATAACAAATTTTCCTGTTTAAACAGCAATTGCTTTAGTAGACAGTAAGCCTAATGTGTATAGAAAAAATAATTTGTTCATTAGAATGACTTACTAGGACAGTATAGAAAGCCTGTGTAACACTGAATTGTTTTTCCCTTCACGTTCATTTTATAAAATAATATTGTTTTCAATAAGACACCTAATAAATCTTCAGCATGGAAGGCAAGTCCAATTTTTAAAACCCCACTGCACTTATACTAATGCTTTAACAAAATAAAGCATCTCCTTGTATCACGAGACAGGTGAAGCACCTTGATATTCTGAGCAGACATCATTTCACATGACAGGTGTTAATTTTCATTAGTTAGTGACAAAGACTTTACAAAAAAGGAGCTGGATGCTGGAGGCCTGAATGAGACGTCTGGTGTCCAAGCACCTTGCAGCGAGCCGTGGGTGATACCACTCATAATATCAAGTCATCATGAACCCCAGGGGAGTATTTACAGTGCCGCTAAGCAACGTAGCACCTGCAAGGCGCAAGCCTTTTGGAGCCCGGCACTGGAAGGGGATTGGGGTGCAGGTCCCCCCCGTTCCCGCTGTGGCCTACGCAGCGGGGGAGGGAGCACAGCGGGGGTGCTGTGCCCCTGTCTCTGGATGGTGACAGTCCTCCACAGGTCCCGTCGGTTCCCCGCCATCCCCCACGCCATGTTCCTGCAGAGAGCTCCCGCCCTTGCAGAGGGACAAACGGGGCATGGAGAGGAAGGGGCAGAGAGAGAAGGAAAGGACCTGACCTCCGGCGGCGGCAGAGCGGCACCAGGGCCAGCACTGCGCTCCGGGAAGACCACAGCGTAGGCACGGCTGGGCGTGCCAGGCTGACAGCGCGGGGCACCCCGCTCCCATCGGGATACCGTGACTGACTCCAAGCCCCGCAGGCTGCGGGGGCTGCGCCCACAGAGCCTCTCTCAGCGCCACCTGACCGGGGGCACGTCAGCGCAACCTCGGCGCTCGAGGCTCCATCATTTCCCATTCAGCTGCGGCACCGACATTAACTGAGCCACACAATAGCTCAAGTGAGGCAGACAGACGTTACAACCAGCAGATTATCATCGCATCCGTTGCACAAGCAAGGAAACAATGGCCAAAATGAATCAAGCCCATCTGACGTGATGAATCAGACACTGAATGTGAGTGAGAAATTGGAAGTTCCTGGCTTAGAAACCGTGCTGGAGTCCATCAGACTGAAGCAGCTGTGTCTGCATTGAGTAAATGCTTTGCAAACAATTGTTTCAATCTCTGAACTGCTCAAAAAGTTTGCCCTAGGATTTCCAGTTATCGACACAGGCTGGCGAAGTCCAAGATCAATTTTTCAGTGTTGATCCTGTCCAGAGTATTGACGGCTACTTGAATCATCAGTTACACTAATGGAAAGCCACGCAGCCTTGCTGTTACCCATCGATGGAGTATTCCCTCCACCACAGCTGCCGGCCCAAATCCCCCGCCCTGCAAAGACAATTCGCTGAAGTAAGCAGGGAGTACAGACACAGCTGGAGGCTAGGATGTGCACTCAAGACTGTTTCAGGGGTTTTCTTTGTGTGGGGAATATGCTCATTATTAGGTGCTGTAAACAGAGAGAACCTAGGCCGTTCTTCAAAATTTCATCTCCTGTCAAACCAACAGGACAAAACCCCCATGACAATCTTCCTATAATAGACTTTCTCTGTTGCTGTTGTTGCTTGGCTTTCTATCTCCTCATAGCATTCTGCTAAATCCTGCCACCCAGAAGAATGAGAAGGATGTCAAAATTTTTCGTTGCTCTGACAGCATGTGCTAAAAAGCAACCATGACTGTGGGAAAAACCAGGCTCGGTTGGGAGCAACCTCAAACCTCCCAGTAGCTCTGGATTTGGTGAGAGGGTGCACAACTGCTGCTTTTCCTTCAGGCACCCAAACTCTCGCTCTCTCAGGATAAGAGATAGGCTTACTTCTGATGTTTCAGTAAAACGCTTCTCAGACTTACCATCACCTCTAAGGAGGTTTCACTCATTCTTGGGCTTACTACATTTCCCCACGGGTCACTACTACTCAACAAAAGCATCTAGAAAAATTGAAGTGAAGTATGTGCGGGGAACTAGATAAAAGGGTAATATCCCCACAACCTCCTTTCAAGACTATTCTCTTATCCCACAAAGAGACAAATGGAGCTAAAAGCAAAGAAGGAGCAGAGAAAAAGAAATAAAATCTAATACAAAATCCTCTGTTGGATGCTGGATTGTTAGAAGCCATTCATCCACAACGGCCCTAGACCACACTTCTCTTGTAAGGCTTGCACAGAGGATTGTACCAGCAAAGATGCCATGACAAATCCCAACAGAGGCGATGGTGTCTTAGCGCGCAAAAACCGTGTTATTTGGTAACTTTATCTACTTCTTAGTGGCATATAACATTGTTTCCAATGTTGGGCTCTGGGGCATACTTACCCGAGCCCTTAACCAGCACAGCTATAATGACAGAAATCCCGTGTGAAACAGCTCCGCTTGCTGCCCTGGAACGCCAGCAATCTCTTAGTTATCTTTCAAACCATCATCTTTTATTTAGTTCATTATTTAAAATTTCCAAAAGTAATTATAGTATTTATTTGCCGTGTTTTCTTTTCAAGGACCCTATCTACCAGATGAAAAGCTCTGCTAACACTATCATGTACGAGACTTTTGAATTCACTTGAAAAGCTGCTTTAAAATTGGCAATTGTAATTTTCAAAGTTCTATAAAGCGATTTCAGGTCCTAAACCAGATTAGAAACAAAGTGCACCCAAAACATCTCTTCTAAATACTAATTAAGACACCATCAAATTACATGCCATAGTTTTGACCAAACGCCAAGCTTCCTTTGTAAAATGACATCTATGTGATGGAATATATATTGATTCAACAAATACACATTTGGGAACCAGCTCAAATAACTTGGTACAAATGCAGAATCCTATTGCCTCATATCATCTTATCAGTCACCATTCAGTCAGAACTGAACATGTGTTTTCCCGAAAGTTACGGTTGTTTTTGAGCACGTGCTTTCAAAGTGACAAAAAGTGTCAGCAACCTCCTTATTCTTCTTAATGGCAGAAATCACAGAGTGCTTCAGGCATCGCGACTGCTTCACTTGCAGGTGCACGCGTGCTATCTTACACCAGCCGGAAGATGGTTTAAATCATGCAAATGCTGTATGCCACAATCAGGATTTGCTAAGAACATTTACACAGTCATTTATTACAGTGCACGTGGTAAGAGGTAACACGTTTAGATGCAGCTTTCAGTTGCACACCTACTTTACGGGCTAATTCAATATGTCACAGTTCATAATCTTCAACATAAGCATGTGCCCAAAGGAGTTACACTGATTTAATGCAGTCAGGTTTTAACTAAATTTGAATGCCTGCGCCGTTGTCAGCTGTATGAATCAAGCCTCCCCCAAACTGGCAAATATGAAAACAAGACCTTAAAGGCTTGCTTTGGTGAATACTTTAAAACAAACCAAAACACTATTCACCTGCAGAACTTCTTTTGTATTAGAGCTCTTACATAAACTGACAGCATACCTGTAACCCACAGTTAGGCTAGTAGCACTTCCACAGACTTGATGCAAATGAGTAGATGTATTTCACATTCAGAAAGCACAGGTATTTTCCCAAAAGTCATTTCTACTGAGACACATTGTAAATAAGGGTTTATGTAGGGAACTCCTAAAGGCAAAGTATTAGTAGCACAAGTAAGGGTTTTAGGCAAAATTAGCAGCAGTAGTTTTTTGGATTTCAGAAATTTCTTATGTGTACGAAAAATCTTGTTCAATAAGGTGAAATGACTTTTCATTTGTCAAGTTCTCAGAAAAGGAACATTTAAGGTACTCTGAAACAGCTGACCTAAGAATTTTTTTCCTGGAAGTAAGAGAATAACCATCCCATAGCCTTAGTCAATACCCTGCTGCCTAAGAACCAAACTTTAGAAGAAATACACTTCTGAACTTAAGAATAGCTGCAATATATAGAACCATAATGAAAAGAACATGCTTCTAATATATTTTTTAAAAAGTACAACTATATCACTTTTATTTCTTTCCCATTTCTTGCATCTTCTGCTCTTTCAGTGTACGTGGATTTCAACATTTCCCAAATCACATCAGAAAAACAACCCAAAGAGAGTCTCCTCCTGTAAGCAGGTACTTATGATAACGTTTCAGTTAGATTTGCCTTGCAGACTATTTGAATTAAATTATAAAAGAAACCCAAAGATGTTTAACTTAGATACAGAGCAACTGTCCTTTTGCAGGTAAATCATGTTATAACAAGCTTTCTGGTAGTGAACAGCGTTCAAAGCATGAGAAAGTTTGGAAGATCCAATCCAGTAAAACATTTATTACCATGGAATGATTCATTTCAATATGACCTTGGTGTCTTTTTCATTAGGGATGGACTGCAACGCAAATTTAGGTTTGTACATGGCTATGCAGTTACAGAGTACAATTGAGCCCTTTGAGCAAAGGTTCATGAGAATTTCCGTACCACTTCATCAAGGAAGAACCAGAATAATCCTCTCCCATCTTTACAGTCTGCTATGAAACTCAAGGTCTTGAAATTTTGTCCGATTTTGTAAGAAGGCTGCTATGACAAACTTTACCTTCAGTGAAAGAATACTATAATTACTACAGACCCATAGCTACCCACCAGCTACATAAATTAGTTATTAACTAAAATTAAGTATCAATATATGGCTATAATGTGTGCCCACATTTATATAAATTATAT
>KL285897.1:0-14607 GCA_000699545.1 Podiceps cristatus
GCCCGCGGGCTGGCCCCACCGCGGCCCGGCAGCCCCCGGCCCAGCCGAGCGCACTCTTTTCTATGCCAGGCCAACACTATTGAACGGGACAGGGATGCAGTTCTGCCCACACACAAATTCCTTTGGGCTGGCCGGCAAGAAAGGACGTGTATTACCCCCCTTCCCGCAAGCACTTTCCAACCAGCAGCTGGTTTATGCTCAGACTTCGCACAGGCTGTCCTCCACTCCCGCTCTCCCTGCTGAAGTTTTCCTTCTGTACCAAGAGAACAGCACTGCGCTGTGTCCTTGTTCTGGGTTGGACCATGTGCAACGGTATCCCTCCAAATTTGGCTAGATCAGCTGCTTGGGTTGTTAGTTTTTACTGTTGCACTTTGTCAGGTTGGAAAGAACAATCTCTCATTGGCAGTGACGCAAGTTTTCTTGCGCTCACGTCCTGGAAGCGCAAGAAGAGTAAAGCAAGCTTCCCAAACTGACTTTTAAAAATGGTGCTAAATGCTCGAGTGTTTATTGCTGACTGTCAGGTAAGGTTGCCCTTATGCTCTGCTTCAGCTCATTTGTCTCCTCCACTCTGTTTATAGGAGTCCTAAAATTGTTAGGAAGTTGGCGTTGACCAGCATCTCCCTGCAGAGATCTCCACAGAACGTCTTCTGTCATAAAGATGTTGCATTTCAAAAAGGAAAGCAGTATTTGTTGCTAGTGAGTCAATTCATATGTGATAATTACAATTAAGTTAATATTAATGTCTCTATTCTGAGTCACAAGAAATGGTAGTGCCAGTAGGTAATCACACAGAACAACAGAAAATAGCTGCAAACGCCACAAGGATTGTTATTCATGGAACCGAACTAATTCCTTGAGGATTGTAAACGTATGCGGAAAAAACCGTATTCATAATACTTTGGAAGAATAGGTTTGGCAATTACTAGCAACACGATGGAGCTGATCATCCGATGTCAGCAATTGAGGTTACGTTGAGCTTTACCTGAATTTATTATTCTATCTAAACTTGCCAACAGAACCTCATAAAACATTCACCTTACGTGAGAGGCACGATGCTGTGCTGTTGCCTGTATGAGATCTGAATGCCTCGCCGAGTTCACAAGGAAATCGCTCACGCCCATTTGGTTTAAAGAATAACTAAAGATTAAAGTAATGGAGGAAGGTGCACATATATATATAGTGGATGGATTTTTTTTTTTATATATATGTACATATAGATATATACACACAAGAAGTTTAACAATACCTAGTTTATAACAAATTACACAATTCTTCAAACACTAGTCTCAATCTTTTGAAAAGCAAACAAGCATCTTCCTTCTTACGGGTTGTTTACAACAACGTGATATATCACAGCAGTTTACCATGCAATTTTTATGACACTCATTTCCATTGACGATGTATCGGAAAATACAGAGACTGAAGTACATAGCGAAACTGTAAATAAGCCAACTATATTTACATAATGTTGTCGTAATTTTTGCCAGCAACATAAGAAGCAGTGGGATTTTTGCCTAAAAATCGCACACACAGATCTAGCAAAAATCCTAATTAGTAAGGGGAAACCTGATGCTGCCTCTGCCAGCTCTGAATCAGGTGCAGCAGAAGCTGGATCCTCCCCAGCCCACAGCTGGGGGACCCGGAGGGAAGCAGAAGGCTCTGGAGGGCAGTTAAGAGCTGAAGGTGCTGCATGACAGCAAAGGGGGAAGGAATTATCTTATACAGATGTTATGCAGGGGAGCCCAGGCCATTGCAAGATGCTTAAGGACACAGGTACCTAAGGACAGAAATCCATACACAGTGGGGTTATCACTACTTCCATAAGCAGTGGAATAAACATAAAAGCTTTATAATGTATAAGAATAAAGACAAAATGCAAAACTCCACATTTTTTAATCATCTGTGCTGAAAAAAAAATCTCATAGTGACAGCAAATACCCCATCTTGCTCTCAACTGCCTCGTGAGCTTACAGATGCACGTTCACATGTGTATTATAATAATGCAGGGGTTGATTAGCAGAGTATAATCCATTAAGGCTGTCCTCCCTGCCAATCTTTCAATTTGCATTTAAAAGAATGAAGGCAGTGAAGATAAAGACCGTTAGAAGTTTCAGCAAAGACAGATGTATGCCAGTAGCTTAATTTTTGTTTTCCAAAGTTAAGGCTGTCCTCCCTGCCAATCTTTCAAATTTGCGTTTAAAAGAATGAAGGCAGTGAAGACAAAGACCGTTAGAAGTTTCAGCAAAGACAGACGTATGCCAGTAGCTTAATTTTTGTTTTCCAAACTGCACATGGGGCATAGGTCACAGTAAGAGGAGAAGGCAAATTTTACTTCTAATAAAACTGAATAAAAAAAGTTGATGAAATATTACCCTCATTCTGAGAAGACTTTCAGCAGATGTATTCACACAGGAAGACAAAACAGAGCATCTTTACAAATTACCTGCAGTACTCTTTGTAGATTAGTGAGTTTTACTTTGTCCTGTGACAAGGCATTTATGTCTTACAGATGACTGACAGTAAACAGTTTATTTACCTGCCCGGTAATGTACTCTGGCTAATGATTAAAAGGGAAATTCTAATGGTCAAGTTCAATACCTGCTTTCTGTACAATACCACCCCGATTCTTAGCACAATATACACGCACAACACAGGCCTTTGCTTCTTACCGATGTCCCAGAGGCTCGTATTGGCAATAACACCCTGAAAACCACACACACAGCACCCTTAACTAGCGGCGGAAACATTCAGGGCATCAAGGGCTGTGAAGCATGGCACACGTCTACGCTTAAGAAGCTGCAAAATGAAACTCATGGCTAAGGACAGAGAAAGCACAATTACCCAGTTTGATGGGTGCACGCCTGTGTACATACCAGTGGATCTGACCGGGCTGAGGTAGCTCTTCTGCAATTTTTCACCGTGACGAAGCGTACAGCAACTGATTATGACCTTCCGACAAAGGGCAATACTGGAATTATATACACTCACGGATGATAGTATAATATAGATTATTGTTTCTAATAAATTACTTATTTACAGTCTGCAGAGAAAGGGAAACTGGCTCTAGCAGTTCTACCCAACTACAGTTCATCTTATGAAGAGGCAGGAAGCAGAAAAGAAAAAACAAAACCGAGAATGACCTACCAGAAAAGCTCCAAGTGTAGTACCTGGATGTAAATCTAGGGTCTGGCCTTTTCAGAAGCGGTGAATGAGAAACAGCAGGCAAGTCCTGTTACGCAATTCAGTACCTGATTTTGCAACGTCTTGTAGCAACCTGAATTTTATCTGTAATGGTAAAGCAGACTTGTAGTCTGACAAGGACGGCACAAAAGCTAGCTGCAGGGCATCAGGCCCGACAAAGGCAGAGTTTATCGTAGACCCAGCGCCATCGGGCGTGCACAAACAGCGTGCTGGACCCGTGTATTGATTAGAGACCTCCTACGGTCTCATACAAATTTATAGGTGATTTTTCTCTATAAAGCATTGCAGGTCTAGTGGTGGATTTACTCAAGATCTCAGAAAACAGAAACCTTAAAAGCAAATATTTTGGTGTAATAGTTGGACTGCTTAGAACAGTTTGCAAACAGCACACCTATTATAAAGGACAGACAACTGTAGCTGAAAACCATTCACACCTGCTACCATGAGCAGGTTGACTCTCTTTATATATTTTTAATGGAATATATTTGCCATATGTGCTAACACATACAATATGTTCTAACTACTCAGAGCCTGACGTACAAAAATCTGCATTCCTACCAAAGGCAAAAAGGAGGAGAACACAAGAAACCACGCAAACATTCTCCTGAACATATAAAATCATAATTTATGCTGCACAAATTACCCCAGTT
The DNA here is from genome assembly GCA_000699545.1 of Podiceps cristatus. Classification (NCBI taxonomy): domain Eukaryota; kingdom Metazoa; phylum Chordata; class Aves; order Podicipediformes; family Podicipedidae; genus Podiceps; species Podiceps cristatus. The sequence goes on from KL285897.1 coordinate 3,852, forward strand.
GTGCTTTTTAGTGATGAAAAGGTCATCTAGTCCACTTCCCCGCCTACAGCCAGATCAGCTCTACATATGTCATCCTTGAGAGATGTTAGTCTAAGGCATTCCTAAAGACTTCCAGCGATCGATACTCTGTCTCCCCAAGCAATCTATTCCAGTGCCTTGATATTCTTGTAATTGGAAGTTTCGTCCTTCCTCCTGTGTGTCTAACCTTAACCTGTTTTCTTGCAATTTAAGCCTGGTACTCCCTGGCCTGTCACTTGGCTCCCATGGATAGCACAAGAGTCATTACAAGGAAGCCAGCAGTATCCAAAATTTATAACCACTTCCCTCTTCTCAGTCCATCAGACCATTAAGGAACGGACCAAGAAGAGAGAGACGCAGGACAGACCTCTATGAAACCCAACACGATGTCCTGTGTCAGTTTGGAAACGCACTACTGATTACTGCTCTCTCTAGGTACAGTTACCGAACTCTTTGCATGAAGCCAAATACAGTTTTACCTTACACATAGCCTGTTTGCACAAGTCTCACATAAGCATCAAAGCCTTCCTGAAGTCAAAATGACATTTATGGTTATCCCTTAACCACAAAGCACTATTACTCTGTCTCTTAGAAAAAGAGGTTAGAGTAGATTTGTCAAAACCAAACCATGCCATATCATGTTAGCTCTTCTTCAACTCTTCCAGCTGCTTGCAAATGGTTTGCCTGATTATTTATTCTGGCTTTTTTTATTTCAATTGACACGCTTCTAAGTCCCCAATGCCTTTTCATCCCTTTTAAAAGCAAGGCTCTAAATATACATCTTTTTCTTTCAAGTCTGAATTTGCAGCCATCCTGGTAAAGATAACCTGTCCTTTGAAGATAATCAGTAACAGTTCATCGGCTGAACAGTTTGTAAACATCTCACCTATTCTATGGGGTTGGGTGGGTTTGTTTTTTTTTTTTTGGTCCAGGCTATGTTTTTCTGTGATCTTCTTTGTCGTTAGTTTTAATTATGTTAGCTGTCTGTCTGCAAAATGTCTGTTTTTAAGAAAGGGCAATATACACCAGCATTGAACATTTCAGCTTTCTCAGCACTATCAGTTTTTCCTCCCCAGTGAACAGCGGGCCAACGCTTGGTGGATAGTGTCGTCTTGTTATTGCTTTTGACCAACGACAATGCACCTAGCAGGAAACATGAACAATGCACTGTGAACTTTCAGTTTTGCCCTCATTTTCACGTTACGCTTTTACTTTCATATTCAGTGGCTGATCTACTTTCTCTCTGTAGTCTTCTTTCTAGTGTTTAACATGTTTATGACGAGAAACTCGGTTTCACTTAACTGGACATTTAACATACTGCTTGGAGACCTTGGTGTTTTTTCCAGCTAATTCCTTCCTTTCTTTATACTTGTCTTCCTGAGATCTTACCCACAAATTATCTGAGGTCACCAATATCTCCAAGTCCACTGCTTTTAGTTTGTCCTTCTTTCTCCTCCTCTCCTGAACATCATGTATTTCAGATCATTTCATACTCACTGTCTCCAAAAGTTGCCTATCATTTTCTCAGCTAGTTCTTTCCAATCTGACTGAAGTAAATTTACGTCTTCCCACTATTTTATCTTCTTTGACATTAGAAATATGGTCACTGACAGACCCCTGTTTATATCATGCTTTCTGCTTTGTTATATTATTCTAATTTTTCAACTACATAGACATTGACATGTAGTCAATGTCAATTTGGACACACAGACATGTTCAAATTCTGTGCACTGGATAATTCCATTTGATATCTTAAAGAAGCTTAGCTTACTCAATCTTGCTGGTTTGGTAGAGTAAAACATTCAAATTTTAGGAAACAAATGGTTTAGAGATGTGGGAATCTCTCTTAGTTACTGACAGCTACTATACTTTGCCAAAACAGGTAAACTTTTAGATAGACAAGATGGTCGAGTAAGGTAGCTCATAGGTAGTTTTATTTACAGCCAGTAATGCTTTTACCAACATACCTTTAGGTAGATATGACACATGCAAAACTATCATCATGTGTACTCTTTTATTCATGTGTAATCTTTTATTCACAGATTTTTCAGTAGCTTTAACTACTTTAGTTTATTCTAGAACTATTATCAAGCATATAATATATAAAGCAACTCCTAAAAAAAAGCATTTTTTTTTAAAAAAACCCCAGCCATACCAGTTACACAAGTTATCCTGACAGATCATTTAGGGTATTTAAATCAACCTTGACTGTGTACTAGTATTTCCAGTTCTGCTTGTTTATATCCCATACCTTTTTTCCATTAGTATAAAGACACCTAAGGCATTTGATAAACTAGCTCACTTTTTTATTTTGTCCATCGCATGACCCTATATGAATAATCCTATTTCCTCTCCTCCTCCACCCCCAGTTTTTGAGCTGCTGTCTAAGTTGCTGTTATTTATATTTACCCCTGGGATTTGTCATTCACCAGGTGTTGTTGAAAAGCCCTCTTTCATTAGGGGGAGAAAAAAAAATAATAATAAAAAAAAAATCACTGCTTTTCTTTGTATTAAGCATTAATTAAATTCTCATTGTTTGTTTCCACAACTCAATCTCTTTCTTAAAAAAAGAGAGTGAAAAAGGTGGGGGGGGGGTTTACATCAAGTGCATGAGATGAAAGCATCAAATCAGACTCACTAAAAACTATTGTTAATTGAGAGAATTACCTAGACTGTACCTTATTTTCCATACCTGTAAAGGTAGGTTAACAACTTACTTTAAGTGTTCAGAAGTCTGTGGTTGAAATGCAGCATGTAGGAGTGGAGTACCACAATAAGAAAAACTGTAAGTTTATATATGCAAAAAAAAAAATGTATTAAAATTGCAGTTAGTTTTAAATCATTTATGAAACCAAAGGTACAGCAAAGTGAATAAGAAAAACTGAAAGACTATTTAACTACCTTGTTCCTTAGCCATAAAAAAAAAAGTTAAACAAGAATGTATCTTCTATGAGTAGTGTTATCTGAACACATTAGCATATAACTGAATCTAAATTTTTGTAGCTTTACAGGCATTTTAAGCTGTCGGTATTATTCTACTTTCTGGAGACAGACAGAATCCATTTCTGTCTTCTCTCTCGATTTATGCAGAGCATAAACACAGGTGAAGAAACAGATATTGCTTTCTTTCCATGTATGTGATTCTCCTTGCTGACAGGAGAGAACTGCTAGCCACAAAAAAGAAACAAAAAACCCCCAGATGAGGCAGGCAGAAAACTGCACCGAATGCATTCAACTGTACGGTGTTTGTCAGGCTATAGTCTAGCCTACTGTCCAGCCAGCCCTACGTTCCATTATTCCATGACCATGTAACAAAAGACATAATGCACACGTTACAAAAAGTCACTGTTATTACTGCAGTTCAGTCCGACAATCCCCAAATTAAGTAATTTTTCCCTATGCATTTGATTAAAAAACACAAAAACCAAAAAACCGTTACTGATTGGGAAGCACAAAGAAGAGGGGGTTCTTGAACTGCCTACCTGGAGGAACCAGGATAAACAACAATATACATTTTAATATCTTGATAATTCCCTAATCAGGTTGCTATATACCTGCATTTCTCATTTCTTGCACTTTGTCATAAAGCACCTCTCACTTCAACTGTTGAACTGACTGCAGGATTATACTGTCTAACCTCATTCTCAGAAAATCCTCTGCACAAATACCAGATAAAAAGCTGTTAAGATTTTACCTTAGTAGTCAAGCACTTAAGAGAGATTCCCTTCTATGTTTGCATTACCACGTATCGTTTCCCACCTTATTTTCCCAAGTAAAATGGACTATCCTAACTTTTAATTGCCATGTCTTAGCTGAGGAGGCAACAGATGGAACGGCGTTCATGTGCCCCATTCAAAATTAGTCTCCCATACTCCCCAAACTAGAACCCAAAGCATTATGTTCCTTGTGCATCACTCTAGGTCCATATTAGTTGCCTTGTGGTTTGGGGTTTTTGTGTGTTTGTTTTTGTTTGTTTGTTTGGTTTTTTTTCTCATTTCTCCCCGACCCAGAGCAGATACAGTTTCTCTTAATTTGACTGTAAATCTCCTATTGATCCTTTCTATATCTCCTCTGTAATTTACTTTAAAAAAAATCATTGTTAGGTTAACACCATATGAACCTGGTTCTATTATCTTTCAGCAATGATGCATTTAGCTTTGGAACCAATCCTATAGCTTTATATTTAGTAAAATCTATTTTTAGCCTTAGACACAATAGAATGAGCATCAGGAATTACATTATCCTCCACCCCCCCCCCCAATTTATACACAAAGTGTTTACTGTGGATTGCAACTCTATCATAATTTAAAATAGAAGGAGGTACTAAGGGAAAAAGCATACCTGAAGTCTTAAAAATTGAACTTAATGTGAATGTGAAGTACCTGCTACAAACCCTCTTGAGGAAAAAAAATATTTTTCTTCATTTTTTAAGAGCAAGTAAATGGAACAAAGCGGAAATAAAGGAAGTGGCAACACCCTCCAATACAAAATAATGCAACTGAACCCAAACTGATGCATATAGTTGTCAGTGGAGTGCAGTAAAAGTTTGGAAAGTTTACCAAAGTGTTTCTAGACTAGTCAAAACTAATGTGAGTCAGTACCACTGCCATCACTCACAGCAGCCTAACACTGAGGCAACTTGACATAAGAGTTTGTAACGGTCTTAAGTCTTTGTGCTGTTGACTACTTAAGTTTCCATCTGATTGGGAACGCAGAGTTGATACTCCTTTGCTAACTCAGAATCATATAGGACATAATTTCTCTTACTGTGCATCAGCTGCACTTGACCTACAAAGAGAGCTTTTTTTCTAACGTCCTGTTGAACTCCACTTCATGAAAGCATAGCAAAAGGATAGCCAGCTCAGTGATTGTATCATGCTCACCATCACTGCAGGAGAGCTAATGTAATTAACAAATCTTGGTTTAACTAACTGCTTTAAGATGGAAATCATTGTAATCCCTTTCTTAGCAGTTTTTCCTCATGAGGTTCATTCAGATCTGCTCATTACTATCATCTCTACGCTGCTGGTATTTTCCTTAACCAACCTAGAGCTTCTGAACAGTTTTCTGTTTCTTCCAGGACAACTCCATGATTCTACAAATAACCTTAAATAAGATGCTGCCATGCTCCCTTCCTCCTAATCTCTGTTGTCTACTAACATATCACAGACCTTTAGCACATAAACTTGCATCTGTGCAGCCAGATGCTCATCCCCCTTATCCACACATGCACCACTATTACCAACTCTCACTAGTACATGACAAAGAAAAACAAAACAGAAAAAACACCAAGGAAGAGATGTCATTGATGGGCCCCAGACTGAAAGTCCACTCACATATGATCCTTTATTCCCATTCTTCCTCACATATGATCCTTTATTCCCATTCTTCCTCACACTCCCATCAATTTAAACAACAGCATCCGAAACTGAGCCAAAAAGTTTGATCGCTTTCTATCAGTGACAAAGAAGTTCTGGTCCTGGCTTTGTGTGAAGGCATATGCAAACATGCAACACAGAGGGGACTTCGATTGCAATTGTTTTGCCCCTTTCACTCCATCAGCTCTGTAAATTTCTCCATCTGCTTTCTTTTCTTGATCTCATTTTCAGTTCTTCTTTCATGTCATCCCATCCCATTTTGATGTCATCAAGGGTACCAGGAACAAACCCACCTACATTCCTTGCTGCACCTCCTCTGCAATACCTTTGAACACCTATATATAACTCAATCCTTATTTTAACATAATTATTTTCTTGATTTTTTTTTCAGTCATGCTCACCTTTTTTCCTAATTATTTTTGAGCAGTAATCCTTCAATCATGAAGTGTTTCCGCTTTAACTATTTAAAACATCCCTGCTCCTGGACAAAGATACAAGATTTCTCACCGTTCCCAGTGGATTGTACACATCATCATGTGAAAGAAACTGAAACCTCTTCAATGCATTGCTTCACTAACGCTTTCAGGAGGCGATATTTCAATACCATCTTTTCCCAGTATATTAGACACACTAACTCCTTTCTACTTTGCAATCCACCAAATCCTTTCCTTTTTTTTTTTTTCATTAAAAAAGGAAGAAAAGAAACTTAAACCCTTGCACAAGCTATGAACATGTGCATAGAAAACTGAAGAGAAGGGAAATAATTAACAAGTGAGAATTGCTACGAAGGTCCATCTAACTAAACAGCTTATAGGAAAACCTGTAAGGTTTAAGACTGAGCCACATAGATTAAAGGCAAAATGTTAATGCCTATAGAAGTAGAAGACAAAAAGGTCTATGTAAGTTGTCATTCTTAAAATGCCTTAGGGAAACTTTCGTATGGTAATTTAAACTGAAAAGGTTAAAACCTTAAATGGTATTATGTTCAGTCTGTGTGCAGTGCTTCCGTACAATGAAAGAAGAACATACAACTTGCTCTTGCAGAAACACTAGCTGTTGCTATGTGACCCGTTAACTCCGCAGATTTAAGGGAAAAGCCTAAAGAGAAACATGCCACAAAGTACTTAAGCTTCAGGCAATGCTCAACTTTCTTTTAGTCTAGAGAGCACCAGAACACAGCATTTTATATGAGACCTAGCGTCAGTTAGAAGTCTAAAGCATCACCAACACGTTACATGCACCCACTAGGAATCAGAAGCTCCATCAGAGTCGAGATGCTCTCACAAGAGTGAGTTTATGATACACCAATCCATCTTCTGCAACTTCATTTTCTTTTTAACCTCTTGTGCATGCTCTTACAAAAAGTTTCTCATCTCACCCATGAATTGGCATGATTTTCAGCCAGTGTCCTGTCTCTATCATTTTTGAGTATAAATCATGTTACTGAATAATTAAAGTGTAGACAAATGCTGTATTTACTAGACGTCTCTGTAATATACATGCCATAAATATGTAAATACTTCTAAATAAACAGACTCATACCACACAAAAGTGAAAGTCAGCACAGAAACTGTATTCATAATTACCTGAAGTGTTGAAACTAGTAAGCTACACTGAAGACAAGCAGCATTCTACCACATGTTTAGCATTAATACACCTTCGTTGTTTAATTCTTCAGAGTATACGACCACACAGGAGGGAGTGTTAAGGTTCAGCATGATACATTTTTTGGTACCGTTCCTTATTTCTTTCACACAGACTGTCTTGTTCATCATTTTTCTTCATCAGATCTCAAAAGATCTTTTGATCTTGCAGGTATCTGTTTACATGCAGCTGCTTCCTATAAAGAGTTGTAAAAGGCTTTGTGCGTGAAGTCTGTCTGCTATTTTTAATATTTTATGTCTGTCACTACACAATCCTTAAGTGTAAGCCTCCACAGTATGAACATCAATATACTAGGGAGCTATAGGCTGTAAAACCATCCAGTCTTCCTGATGAAACCCACAGAAGTTGCACTGTTTAAAAAAAAAAAAAATCTTGTTTAGTAAACTTTTTAAAATTAAAAGTACCCCGCCATTTGATGTTGAAGGTACGCATTTTTGATGCAAACTTTCTTCACCAGAAATAAGATATTAAAAGCAAATTGTAATTATTCCATTACAATTTAAGTACATAGTACTGTCATAGAGGCATGTGCTCCTTATGTTTTGGCATGGCTACGTCTGACAGTCTTCAGAAGGCAGAGAGACTTAAATGCGTTTGCGAATCTAGCCTTAAATCACACAGAACCGAGAGCTTGTCATTCCAACACCCAACTTCTGTGGAATTTCGAACTGAGCCTAGAAAGAGGCAGAAGACTACAATGGACAGACCACCAAGAACCTCCCTTGCTAGAGGTCTGCTTGCACTTCTCTTTTGGCATGCTGCAGGATCTTGAACAACTCATCGATGCATCACGGGAACTCTACAAAAAGGTACCTGACACAAGCCAACCTCATCTCTGAGCCTGCTTTTAACTGAAAATGGTTATGGCTCCTACTCCTATTCCTAACAAGTTGGAATTAATTAAAGATGAGATGAAAGAGAATAAAGCAGTATTCAAATATGTAAAAGGCTGTCCCAAAAAGGAAAGAAAGAATCTATTCTCCACGTCTCTGAAGAACACTGCAAGTAGTCACAAGCTTCAATTGTAGTAAGAAAAAACTCAGGTTAAACATACAGAATTTTTTTTTTCTCATAAGAATTATGAAGCCTAAGAGCAGATGAAGCAAGCATCTCACAGAAACAGATTCGGTTTCTTCTGCCTGCAGAACGAGATGCACTTGATCTTCTGAGGTCCCCTTCCAAGCTTCTCTTTCGAGGTGGAAACCAGTCACTTGCACAGTTGAACTTTGCACGTGGTATATGAATAAACACACTGGAAGTTTAACAGCTTTCTTCTTTAAAGGGTCTTGTAAATGAATTCATTATACATTCAGATTTTTCTTCACATCAAATGAAGACGCAGTTAGTCCTTGGCTTTGTTTCTACCATTTACAGCTCTATGGAATTAAGAGAGTCCAACAAGCTCTATGTTCATACCCTCCTTGTAACCGTTGCAAAGCTATGGCTACTGAGACTGTACGGTGCTGCAGCAGCAGAGGCTGTGTAGCAGTCCTTCCCAGGCTAAAGGAGAAGATTAAAGACACAGATCACTTCCAGTCTTTGAGAGATGGGTGAGAAAAGTCATGGCATCTCTTTTATATAAAAGAGATTAATACTGAATTACTAGTATCTTATAGAATAAATTGGTGGAAAACCCAGCAGCTTTTGAGTTTCCAGTAGCCCAGTCTCAGGCACCTATAACTGTCTCCAACATGCTGCCTCTCATTGTATCTTTTATTTTAATCCTTCCTAAGCTCATGGTAAAAACAGACTTTTACTAAATGCATTTCATTTAAAACAAAACAAAACAACAAAACAAAAACTAATAAAACCAAAAGAAAAGTAGCCCAAATATCACAGGCCACCCCCTCCAGAAGAAAATTAATACTGCTTATTTTCACGGTAGTCACAGAACTTTGGGTGCCAATAAAACAATAAAAAATTATGTCCTTTTCATGCTTCTGCCAGCTGCAAACAGCAGCAGAAGCATCTACTGTGGTTAATTCACTAGCAAGGGTAACTCAAAGTCTATAGGGTAAAGTATCAAAGACTAAACCCTCCTGCTTCCATGAAAGTCAGGATACTCTAATTAATCTCTGGCCTCATTCATTAAAGTGGATTTGAAAATTTCTGCTCACTAAAGAAAATGCAAAAGTAAACCGGCAAAGAGAAGGGGGAAAAAAAAAAAAAAAAAAGAAAGAAAAGGAAAGCACTAAAGAGGAGATGGCCTTCAACTTTTCAGATTTCCTCCAAAAACCACTTCAATTTTTGTAATTAAGAATAAGCTACTCCAAAACAGTGAAAAGCTCACTAATTAATTGCTCAATAAAGCCTACACAATCCATGATAATTTTAATTATATTACTGGCTTCAAAGATTGTACAAGGAGTTCCAAAAAGAACAGCTTCTTCACACTTCATCTGCTACCGCATACAACTCAATTTCTCAACCTGTTCCCTCATCTATGCTAAATAAACGGCAAGAAAAATGGCATTTCTGTACTGCAGATTTAAGTTCCTGGATAACCATCAGAAAACATTTGCTGAACAACCTGTGTTTTTCTACATTGTCAGACAAAATCTAGAACTTGAAATAAAACTTGTTTCCCCTTATCTAAATGATAAGAAAGCTCTCTCCATCACCTGCAATTTGCAACTTTCTGATGATACACCACTCTTGAGGGAAATGGAGAAGAAGAAAGAAAAGGAAAAAAAAAAAAAAAAAGTAGCACGGAAAGCCAATACAGGTATAGATAGGGGCAGGGGGAGAAATGCTTGTTAGAGTTGGTGATCAATCCTGCTGGTATTTTTTTGGTGTGGGATTTTTTTGGTGGTGGTTTTTTTATGTTTGGTTGGGGTTTTTTGTTTGTTTGTTTTTACTCTGAGTTCTGCTGTGTATGAGATTTCCATCATATTACCAGATACAAAACACCAGAGGCTCGATCCTTTGGAGTTCTCCAAACAGGTAAAAGTAACTTTACATAGATAACAGCTATTGGCACAAGATTTGTTGTACCTTAACACTGTCCAAACCAATGACTCATACAAGGCAGCTTTCAATTTTAATCAACATAACCCCCCGCGTCAAACTTGCAGTCAGCATAAAACCTTACGTGACTTCTCACACTTTTTACAATCAAGTCTACAGATATTTGCATATTCCAGAGAACAATAAAATCGCTTTACCTTTTATATCCCTTAACATTATTGGCCATGTTACAATACAATGTAAATCCGTTGTGCGCTCAGACACATGGGAATGAGATCACCGATACTTCACACAGCTTCACAGAGCACTAGGGTCTGTAACAGGCAACAGAGAGAAACTGCAACATCCAACAGTTCTTTACTGCCATCATTTTAAAGTTTTAGCATGGATGCCTCTTGTCACCTGTGCAACCTAGTCAACTCTCTGGGGGTTTTCTTTTCAAATATGAGTAGCAGAGATCAGGAGTCAGAAATAGAATAACAGTTGCGCTTATCTGGGAACTTGCAAAAGGAACCATGACACAGAATTTGGCACCAGCATGCATAGAAAAAGAAAGAAAAAAAAAAGGGGGGGGGGGGCTTCATGCTTAACAAAGAGAGAAGGAAGGAACATCACATAGTTTCCACTATATTCATTTTTAGTAAAGAGGATCTAACATCAGCTTGAGAAAACTTCTATGAAATACTTAGACAATCACAAATTTGTTCAGCAGCTTCCCCTGCCCCCCC
>KL285898.1:0-19374 GCA_000699545.1 Podiceps cristatus
CCCAAAACATTCTATGATTCTATGATCATCTTTTATCAGTCAACACAAAAGGGAAAGAAATCTGGGATAGAGACACTGGAAGCTACATTTCATTAGATCAGTTGTTTATGGCATAACTTGCCACATTGCATGTAAGCAACAGCTGATTACAAAGCTCCTTGTGCTCAGCACATCCAGCAGAACACTCCAAGGCACTTTAGAGTTGCTTGTCCCAGTAGAGAGCCTTATATTTACATGGAGAAACTTCTCTTTTCTACTGTCTAGTCTATCACCGAAAGAATGACAGATTTATCTGACTTTTAGATACACTCTTTTAACAAGGATCTGCTGTTATTGGACTACAGATAAGGTTTTAAAATGTCTTTTAAAAGTATGTTTTAAACAGCTTCCTTTTGAAATGTTATATTAAGTGTTTGCTGCCTGAATTCTGCGGATAAACAGTGAGTATAATTATCTTGAAATACAAGGATGCTTCTGCTTCCCGCTGCTTCCTATTTCAGATGCTTCAGATCTAGCACATCTCTTATCTCTGCATCACATGCAGTCATAAATGCCTCTTGTTGTCTATGTGCTTCAGCAAATTGTTGCGGAAATTCAGCTCCGAAGGTCTGTGACAATGAGCAAATCCCTCTGGTACTCTATTATATGTATCTAATTAGAAACACATAAGAGTTCTTCAAAGGGCTATAGCTGTATTTTTTTTTCAAAATGTGGGAGTTCAAGACAGCAGAATTATCTGACAGAAGCCACCACAATGCTACAGCAGTCATGTATCAACAAGAGAGGAACCTTGATGAACACACTTGACCAAGCAGGAGATACTGACAGGAGGCATAGCAACGACAACACAGCTTATTATTTTTATGGAAAGCCACACTGGAAAGAGGTATAACTGCAAGGTTAAGACTGAAGATTTACTTACTATTTTGCAAAGTTGTAGCCAATCAGTGAAAGAAACCTTTGTATTTTTTTTTTTTTTTTAATAAATTATATAAATACAGCTCTTATATGGTAGAATAAGCTTACCATTCTTCAAGTAAACATGAATTTATAACACTCTACAAAGAATTATGAGAATGACCTACTTTATGATCTATTGATACTGTGTAGTTACAGGTTTGAAAATTTGCTATGAATCACGACAAATTAATCCAGGATGTCTTTTTTCTTGGGGAATGAGAAACTCAAATATGAAAACACTTGGAACAGTAGTAAGAATCTGTATGCTCATCTTCACACTTCTCTCAAAGTTGGCTAAGTTGCTTTATCTCCATTTTACTAACAGGGAAACTGAAGGTCAAAGAAATTAAATGACTGGACTTAGTTCCACAGCCCAATAGAAAAATGAAACCATATTTGAAACCATATTTGACTGAGGGATACAAGGGCTCCAGACCTACAAGATATTACCTTGTGCAATTCAAAGCAATTGAATTGTTATTGTGTTTAGTGATTTGCTATATATTTTCCCTTTAGAAATGTACACATTTTAATTCCAGATTCTTCCAAATCTGAAAACACTATGCCCCAAGACCCTTCCCATGCTCCATTCAGGAAAAAGAAACTAAATGCATTTCTAAAATGCTAATTACTACATTTGCCATAGTAATTAAAAATGTGATTGTTTACGCTATCTAAGCAACAGTACTCAAGTTGTTCAATTACCTTGAGCCTTGTACCTTGAGAGACCTCACCTAGACTCCCCTGGGAGAAATCCATTTGAAGTGGCAACAGCAGCAGCCTACAGGGTGACTTCACATGGCCACTTAGTAGGCACCATTCTCTAATTTAATCTACCCTGTGCATTTTGCTGTGTCCTTCCCATTCCCATTGCCGGAGGCTTTCCCCGAGAGCTGATGAGGGGGTGGGCAGCACAGCATGGTGGAGAGTCCCGCTCTAGAAGCCAGCAGGAGCCAAACCTCAGCGGGAAGTCTCCAGTGCAGAGCAGGATCAGAAAGCACAGCCTGACTCCAAAGAGGAAACAGGAGCCAAATTCACGCCCAGGAGAGACCCAGTTATTGAATATGTGAGGACCAGCTGTTTTGAGCAGAACTGCTGCTCTCAGCAACATAACACAAAGCACAACCATGCTCTGCTTCTAACGTTCCAGATGAAAGTCTTCCCTGCCCAGCAGTTACCTACAGGCGCCAATGGGAGAGAGCTCAGGGCCAAAACCAGTAGCCTTGACAACAAATAATAATGTTCCTGGCAGCAGAGAGCTTTGTGCAACCAGTTCAACTTCAATAAATGTTCATTCACTCTCTTGAATGTATTGGGAACCTCTTGCAGAATGACACAATCCTCCAGAAATTTTTCTTTGCTTGTTGGTTGCCACAGCATGCAGCTTGCACTAGTTTTGCTTGGCTGAATTTTTCATATCATTAGGACTTAGACCTTTTCCTGCTGTTTTTTGGGGGTTTTGTTTGTTGTTTTTTGTTTGTTTTTTAATTTTATTTTGAATCAATCATGGCTATAGTGTCAGAGCACTGTCTATCTTTGCGAGCTTCTGTTTCTAAGTGAATGTGAATTGATTTTGTGCGATCCATTTTTGAGTTGTTGGACTTTTCTGTTTCAAATTGCAATGACAGTCTAGTTTGTCTGCCTGTGTTTATCAGGGAATTTTTTAACCCTTTGGTATTCTGAGTCCTTGGCTCTTCAGTCTTGCGTCAGTCACAAATGGGTATGTATTTTCTCCTTCCCTTTGCTTCCTCAGATAAAAAATCTGATATTTTACTTCCTTTACATTACACTTTAATAATTAGTGTCCTCTGCCAAAACTGACTGAAACATTGCTGAACTGTCAAGTGCATCAGAACTGGTCACTACCAAATAGAAAATTACTGTTGGGTTGGTTTTTTGCTCCTGAGCAATCACTGCTTGCAGATATAGAGCAAGTGCTGCTTAAAATTTCTTCCCAGGCCCTTCTATACATGCAGTGGCTATGTATAAACTTTCAAGCTCCTTGGGCTCAGTTATAAGTCCTGATTTTATATATGAGTGTATTAACTCTATTTGCCCCTTGATTTGCATGGCAAGGAATCATAAGAAAAAAAGGCAAGAAGAAAGCTGAGGCACGTTCTGGTCACGTCACAAATGGATGAAGGGAGAGCCCAGAGCGCGACACATTGCTATAATGTGCAGTCACCCCTCAATCTACTCATAGCCAGGGAGTTATAACTTGGCTGGGACTCACTGGGATTTTTTTCCTTTGACTTCTGTTTTATTTCCATTTTCTTGTGTGTCAGAATTATGCTGGGCCCAGAATGCACAGCAGAGATTTACTTTATTTCTGAAGACATAGCTCCAAGTCCTTCTGCATAAGAGAAGCTGGATTTCTACAGACCACATTACTGCAGGAGTGGCAACCATCTGCCCACATGTAGGTGTCTGCAATGCAGATGTCCCCCTCTGAGCAGTGTCTAGGTTCCCATTACAGTCAAGTGAGAGGAAAAGGCACTTCCAGGGCTCGGTTCATTTCTCGGTGTCTGACATAGATCACTCCAGCCTTGCTGTTTGGAAAGCTAAACTCCTCCAAGGCAAAATTCCCAATGTCACAGAGCCCATTAAAAATCTTGTACTGGTGACATCAAAAATGAGATAGTAACAATGAACTATACAGATATGCACTTCCTTTTTCCCACATAGACAAAAAGAACAAAGCAATTTAAACATCACAAGTGTAAAATATCCCCAAACGACTGCTGAAGAGACATCTTCTCAGAACTATTGTCTCTTGCATCCTACACACACTGATGGTCCTTTAATGCTTAAGCTTGAATCATTCTTTTCTTCATTTTCTGTTTCTTGGATTTACAGCTCTTTAGGTTTTAGTGAAAAAGACTGGGATAAGTGCTAACATGGCAGCTGCTTTTGGGTACTGCATCACTTTTGTTTGGTTTTTCAGCTTCTATTTCAGTGTTCAACTGTACCACTAAACACTAAATGAGAAACCTCCATTCCAAGAACCCATGAACAACTCCGGAGACACATCAACCCATTCATACAGCCTTCATAAGATACACATTTTCTTACTGTAGTCACTCTGTTCTTAAAGTGATTTCTTTTCATATGATACTACTTTCATATGATACTATAAAGGTGAATGGTCAAAATGTAAAAGCAAGCACACAGAAATACATAACTTACATTTTAGCATTGTTCTGCTATGTTACACTAGGGTGTTACAAATATTCTTAAATCCCAAATAAAAGTACTCTGCAACTAAGCAGTTACTTTAAAAGGCAATATTTCTATCATTTTTCCTACAAGTGTGGAGCAGAAAAATTTTCTTCTTGTCATCTCAAATTCTTTTTCTTGATTTTTTTTGGGGGTTTTTTTTTAGGTTTCTTCTACATCCATATGTTAAAGCTCATGACCTTTTAAACAAGAGTGCATTTTATATATTAAAGAAAGTAATGTAAGGCAGATAAGGTAAGGTTTTTAACGGCATATTTATTTTGTGGTTTTGACTTAGCAGTAGAGATTTAATTGGTTTGGCTTCACTCATCATTCAATATCTCTATATTTCTTTTGATCACATCTTTGTTGTGAAACAAACCAGGAAGAAACTTCAAATATCTGAATATTCAATTTACTGCAACACAGTACATACCCACCAAGATGCAGACGCATAGGTATAGATGCACGTATTCATAGATGGATTGATATTTTTCCTCTTATGTTATTTTCCTATTTTTTTCAGCATTCTTTCTTTTGTTTGTGGAAGTGATTATAAAGTCTCTCAAAATAGAAATGACTAATTAAATGTAAGTAACAGGAAAATGATATACAGGTAATTCTCACTTAAATAGAGCTCAAAATGCTTTCTTTATATCAGAATTCTGGTAATCTCTCTATTTTTCAAGACATAACTTAAGCCGGTCAGGCAATAGTGGACCTTACAATAGTACTGTGCCAATTCTCTTCTACCCCTGTGCTTCAATTCCAATGTGAATCAGGATCTGCCTCAGGAGCTACTAGCACTAGAAATCAATGCTATATGAGATCTAAAAAACTGAAATCATGGCTTTGAAATGGTATTATTTTTTGAACAGTTCTTATCAGCTGCTAAATTCATTTTATCATTGCATAGAAGAGAAAGAAAGATAGAAATCAAAATGATGTGGTTTTGGAGGTCATTTGGCCCTTCAATGCAAGGGCATTCCAAACTCTGCTTTCTAGACTATTCTTAAGACACTAAGCATTTCAAGCTCTGGAGTTCCTGAGTTCGTACATAGTGATCAGTGTAGAAATTTCATTCACAAGAATTCAAGCTGTCTTCCATGGATATTTTTTATTATTAAATCTTAGGGGAAAAGTGCAGGAATGGTTGTTGTAAAATTTCACTTTAACTTGTAGCACCACAGAACATTTTACTAATGAATTGCCAATGAAAAGGAAATTTGAACACTGGCTACTATAGACTACTACTGCTTTATCCAAGGCTTCACCTGAGAGCGACTCTTACTATGGAATGAACCTGCTGCTGCAAAAAAAAAAAAAAAAATCCCACACATTTAACACAAAAGAGAGAAGTGCAAGAATGGTTTTGTACATACAAGTCTGCTTCAATTGTTAAGAAATATTTGGAAAAATGCTCAAGAATATACTGTGTAATTGCTTTTCTGCAGAATACGTGAATAGCCCCTTAGGAAGAAGTGGTGTTGTTCCCTTCCTGCTGTTGCCTGGTCTGGGGACCACCACCCTACCAAGAGGCTCCACTGATGGTACCAGTTCTGGAGAGTGGTGCCACAAGCCTCACTGACTGCCCAGCCCCTCGGTGGGGTAGCAGTGCTCTCCATGTGGACTCGGTGCTGTGCTCACTCTGCCATATGCTCGCGTTTCCCTCAGGGTAAACCAGCCACACCAGCTGAGGACCACTTCTCTAGGTTCTTTTCAACCTCAGGCAGCTCTAGCAGGAACCTACCTATTCTGCTGAGTGATCAGACCTGAGTGGAAACCGTCTCCCCCTCCTGCTTGAACTGGACAATGCGCAGCTAGGAAGGCAAGGCATTTTTGTCCAGATAAAATAAATATAAGAAATATATCCTTGCTGTAATCTAACAAGAAGGGCTTCTCCCTGGAAAGGTGGGAAGCCGTAATTTGCTTCAGACATCAGCATATTGGTGGAGTCACACATGTATTGACTGTTTCCTTGGTGTCTCTGGGCTTTTCAGAAACACCCACAAAGAAAAATCTTGATTATAATTCAGTCATTGAACAGTTTATTTTAATGGATTTTTTAGCAGCTGTGAACATTTAAATTCCTTCTTAAAAATACAAATCAGGACACTCAGAATTCTTTCAGTGTTCATATTTAACAGAATGCAAAAAAATAAAATCAATAGATACTGTTGCTAGGAAGAGAATTCTACTGACATTTATCTAGATTCTTTTATTGATGCCTCAGTATTTGAGTGCCAACTGCAACTATTTATAAAGGGAATCCATCCTCCTCAGTGAATACATCAAAATTCTTCCTAAAACTAAGCAATTTACAATAAGATCATTTTGATAAATTGAGAGGTTTGTATTCCCCAGTATTGTTTTCATTCTTCCATTTTCTTTGATTTAATATCTTAACAAAGACATGAGGAGCCTGGCCATTGCGTTCATAGGACTTTGAGTTCTGTCCTTGGTGTTCATAGAGCAAAGGAGATTTAATTGAAGCTAAAGACATATTTGTCGTAGGAAAAATAAGCGAGGACCATCAGATGCTTTCTTACCTCTCTCTGAATTATTTTCCAAACTACAAATTTTCAAAAATTCCTAAGACCACTCCAAAATTTTGGAAAAAAAATGGGAGATGGCTAAGATACTAGAAGGGTTTGTGTTTCAGGGTTGGGGAACAGAGCATACAGACTTTCAAAGACACTGGCTGGCAGCTCTGTTTTGGGAAGTTGGTGGATGTTTTGAAAGTACCAGTCAGCTGCAAAGGTCACTTCTTGTTCTTTGGAAGTAACAAACATGCATAAATTGGATCTGCAGAGTGTTTCTCTTTAAAGGGACCTCAACTAGCACA
Organism: Podiceps cristatus; assembly: GCA_000699545.1. Classification (NCBI taxonomy): domain Eukaryota; kingdom Metazoa; phylum Chordata; class Aves; order Podicipediformes; family Podicipedidae; genus Podiceps; species Podiceps cristatus. Next base: position 7,022 of record KL285898.1, read on the forward strand.
ACTATTTAGAGCCAACTGTACTATGGAGCCAGACTGAACTTCGTTTAGGAGGCTAAGACAGCTGGAATGGATGGAGCCAAATTCTAGAGGCACAAAAAACTAGCTTCATGAACCTACGGTGAGCACAGGGTTAGATGCAACTTCGTTGTGTATGGGGTGCCTACTTGTGAGATTGTCACCGTGCCCCTAGCGACTGACTCACTGAGTGACACTAATGAGCCACAGGGAGGCGAGAGAGGAAGGCAAAGAACACACTTCCCATTCCCCTATTACCTTGTGGTACATCAGATCAGCAAGACTGCCTGATTTGTAAGATCAGTATGTTCTACTGGAAAATGGCTTTTTTTTCCCAGTCTTTTTCAATCTTGAATGTATTCATTGAGATAAAAAAGAAATCTGAAGCTATAACAATAAAATAGAAGTAGATACTCAAATGTTGTTCTTTCTAAAAGAGCATAAAATGCAAAATGGGCTTCATTTTCTAATTTCTTCAGGGAAATTTAAGGTTATATTTCTAAAAAACATTAATTTCACACTCAAACCAGACTGCATATATTCAAAAGAAGTACTATTATAAAAATATCTTCATCATTAAACAATCAATTAATATCTGACTTTGCCTAAATCACCAGAACACATTACATTTTGTTTGTTTACTGGATGAATTATGACTTTCCTGAGGAAGGTCTATACCTGTCTCTGTGTGCATGTTTGGCTCTGTATTACTCAGGAAACTGAGTAACACAGAAAATGCCTTCTCTTAGCGTATTTTAGGGAAACTGTCTTTTCCTTCACTTTCAACTTGCATCAAAAAACATTAGCTAGAAGTATTGCATGCTATAGGTTCTTCCAGTTCTGAGAATAAACTGGTGATATAATCAGGTAATTTTGTGGCCCAGGCCTCTTATTATACATAGACTGGCCAGATTCTATTTCCCTAAGCGTGATACAATCAAAAAATAGCATAACGTTCCTTATTCATGCCTTTGAGTCTCTTTCATTCGTGACATAACCTCCAAATCCTTCTTTTTTCATAAAATTACGGTAATTGTATTTCTCTGATTGTATCTGATTTTCTTTTTCTGAAAGTACCTGTTGCTTCTCTCCATCTCAAATACCCTAAATAATGCTTTTGCTCTCCTTTCTCTGGAACTCCAGTTTGCATCGCAGTTTTGGGTGAGAACATATGCCTGATTTGGACTGGGAATGTTATCATTACTATTACCTTTACTGTTAACCTTGTCTCAAGCATCTTCTAGATCAAGCATTCTCAAAAAGTTCTTTATAATTTAAAAATAAACCAGGAGAGATTTTCAAAGACCATCCAGGAGTCTTTGAAGGCTGGCATCTCCGTAACTACAGATGCAAAAAACTCGGGACATTTAATCGTTAAGACATCACTGACTGGGAAGCCTGCCACTAACATCCACACTTGATGCACATACATGGTCTTTTGGCTCTCGATAGCTCTGCCCATCTGCTTCAGTGGCATGGTGCCTGCTTATCAGCTAGTTGGACAGTTTCAGTACGCAGAGGTGCCAACTAAAGGTTTTACATGGGTAGCCTGTATAACCCTGAAAGTGCCATTTCTTTTGCAGGAAGAAATGCTAGTGCTGAGATACTAATAGACTACATCTTTGTGCCTTTTATTTTTTTTGCGCTTGCTGAAGGTGCGTTTTGCCAAAACCATTTTTACATCTCTTTTACAAAGAAATATATGGTAATGGTAGTCAAAGGGAACGAAAGCAGTATCTACAGATAAGAGAGTGATGAACAAAGCCACGATGAGAAAAAATTCAGAGAGTATGGCAGGAGTATAGTTTAAGTATTGTGCACTATATACCACTAATTCAAAGGACAAAAAAATGTAAAAATACAACTTCACCTCATTTTACACATTTTGAAATAAGAAAAGCTTTCCAAATGCAGGAATTGGATCATACTGAGAGGAATTCAAACAGATTATTATGTGGCAACATACAGTTGAGATGTTCTAAATAACCCTAGTTTGTCCTACAGAGATGACACACTATTCATACAGAAATTTAATGAGCATTATTTTTTCAGTGTATATCAGTAGTTTAGTCAATCTTTTAATCAAGAAACGTATTATTTTAAAAATGTTTTTTCCCCTCATTGCATGAGTCAAGGTCACAAACTTCCATGGAGACCACAACTGTATCAGAACTAACAACTACAATAGAATAAAATTGGATCTATGTATAAAGGTAAAGAAGTTGCAGCTATTTGGAATGTGAACCTTTAATCACAGAGTAATCCCTAGTAAAAACACCACAACATTTCTTTAGGTGTAAAAAAAGTCTGCCATTTTCACATTATCCAGAGGAATTTTATGGAAAATGGTTCGTGGAAACATTATTTATTGCCTGTGAAGAAACAAGAAAAAAAAAATAGAAAGCACTGATTACTAGGTGAAAGCAGCTAGTTAAAATAGACCTGGCAAGAAACATTTACAACTTCAGAAGATGAATTTATACAACAAACTGGTGATTAATGAAAGACTCAAATCCTGAGGACTTACTGGAAAAGATTTAGGAAAAAAAAAGGCAAAATCTGGAGTATAGTGTTCCAGAGTTTTTGTAAATCCATCATTAAAATACACGGATGATGTAGAAAATCAAATTAAAATATAGCTACATTTCTGTTTGGATGTATCACGTGAAAACAACCATTGTTCAGTGTAAATGTTATTTCAAGCTATGGCTCCACTACATTTTTTTTTTTTTTTTTATAGAAGTCCTTACTCAGCAAATTGGAATCTAAGGAGATTATTTAACCTTTAAATTAAACAAGTAATTAAAAAAATTTTGAGACTTACATCATGAGGGAATTAAACTGACTTACAAGGTACAAGATTCATATGAAGTAGTCATATATCATTAATACAATAAATTATGGCATAATTTCTGATATAACAACATTAGGACATATAGCAAATATAGTCAAGAAACCAAATGGTATGACTATAGGGTCCAAAAGCTTCCTGAAACATAAGATTACACAGCTTTGCTTTGAGAGGGGTGTTGGGCAAGATGACTTTCCTCCGATTCTTTGATTCTTAAAGATCTTTCTTGGCATAATGACCTTATGCACAGCTCAGATGAAAAAGCATACCTGTTATCTTGATAAACAGTGTTACACAGACCCTTTACCAGCACTTATCAGAAAAAGAAAAAAAAAAAAAAAGAAAAAAAGGAAAAAAAAAAAAGAGGAAAAACAAAAAAAAAAAAAAAAAAAAGAAGAGAAATGTTGAAAGGATGATAGCTCAACAAATTATAAGGAGGTAAGAAAGGTCAGTAGTGAGAGAATAAACAGCTGATACTTCAAATGGGATGGGAATATATCCAGATGTCAAGATAATATTTGATGACATTAGTAATGAAAGGCATGGTAGCTCCCACATTGTGGCAGAAGAGCTATGTGACTTTCATTGCAGCTATCTAGCTTACCATGCAAAATCTGAGCACCACCAAGCCAAGAAGCTTCACCAGTGCCCCCAGCATTGACACATCAGAGAGACTGTGATGACAGTTTTATGACAGGAGACAACAGCATGACAGACTGATAACTTTGCTTGGAAAGGCAATAGGTTTTTGAAGAGACAGGACGGAATTATTCCAAATTCTGTAAGGTATAATGAAAATTAAACAGGTTTTTCCCCTCTCTCCAATTCCATTTCAGAGTGCCACATCAATTGCATCCTCCTCTCTGTATGTGGAAATAAGTACCAAAACACCCAGTAGGAAAATAGTGTCATTTTTTTAATTGCTGTTGCCTTAAGATCAACAGGATAACTTTGTGACCATTGAAAAAATTGTAACTATCATTTTGTGCTTGAATTAAATTATGCTGCTGGCCTGATTGCTTGGATGTTTTAAAAATAATTTCCTGTCCAAGCACAATAATGCCTTCCATGCAAAAATAAAAACAAAATAAAACAAACACTTCCAAGCACCCAAAGGAAATTTAAGTAAAATACTGGAAAAGTTAGAACTACAAATTGCCCATGTTAATTTACATCAACATCCAATTCATTTTCATGTATCACAGTAGAGGTTCACTGGATGCTGCTGTTCAATACTCCTTTTTACCTTCCTCATGCAGTCCAGCTTTCTGCTTTATTTACTGAATATCATCCACATTCAGTTGTTTGCTGGATTTTCTTAGGCTAGCTTCTGAGTACATCTTAAGCATGGATTACCTTCCTGGGTAGGTCAGGGTAATAGTTATTAGTCCCATGTTAGAGATGAGAAATTTCTGATGCAAATGAGTCAGGGGCGCTGAAGGCAGCCACATTATTTGTTACCAGTGAGAGAAACCCATGTTGTGCACTAATAAGGAGATGCTCACTTTGATCACACAATTAAAGACTGTAGCATAATTCAAAAACACAGGTGGCTAAATAAAGGTCACAGAGGCAACTTCAATTCTGGAACTTTCTCAGTCTCAGGTGCTGCATTTGCAGCCTTAATAGACTCTCATTCCACTGTATGTAAAAGTGCGTGTGTAGGTATTTTCTCGACTGTGCTTATACTGTAGATAGTGGGTGTTACACAGTCAGGTAGCCACAGTTAATAACATGTGATGACCAGTGTCCTCCACGTGAGCTGATGATAGCAGAAGAATAATGCTCTTTTATCTCCCAGATAAGTCTTCTGTTAATACATAGGTGTAAATACTTCTATCTAGTTTAAAGGAAACATTGAAAATGAAACCCTAAAACACCATTACAGAGACATGTTGATCTATATGTGAGACATTAGAGACCCTCAGCATCTCAGAACAGACCTGTGCCAATCCAGGCAACAAAATCACAGGAGGCAACACCCCGCCAGCCACAGTTACATGGGCTAGAGGCTTCTGCACTCTGCCCTCCTCCTTTTCCCTGCAGTGAACAATGACTTCCTTCCTCTCCTCCACATGGCTGGTGCAAAGAAAGGATGGTTTCTTTTGTCCTCCATGCTGCACATGTGCCAGCTGCCTGAGCCAGGAGAGGCACGGGCAGAGAGAGGGCCCGCGCAGCCCCCAGGGTTCGTCCGTCTGTTCGGCAGGAGCAGAGCCGGCTCCCTCAGCACCGAGGCTCGGTTGCGGGAGGAACGGCTGCGCACTGGCTCTCTTGCCTAGAGTTTGCTGCCATCACCTATTTTGAAATCACTGCCCATTCAAACAAAGCTAGATGAATTTGTGATGGGGATGAATGACAGCCTGAAACCATGCCCTGTGGCATCTCTTCCCTGTTTCTTTCCATGTCAAATGTCACATTGACATTGCGAAAAAGAATTATTAGAACTCGCTAGTGTAATAGCTATCAAAAAAAAAAAAAAAGCATTGATTTTTTTTTTTTTAAATTCCATTGACCTAGATGATCAGAAAGGCTGAGTTGCTTTAACTGTAAAATAATAAATAGACTTAGGCAAAACTTTAGTTTTAAGGGCTTAACTGTAGCCCATTCATAAAAGTAGTTAAATATCAAGGTCCTGTAATGGAAAATGCTAGACAATTTTATGTGTAAACACTTATTGTCAAATCTGTCTATCATCATGTAAATCACTATATAAATCCAGTAATTTCTTTTTCCCCAGTCTCCTTTAGAACTTCAGACATTGAGTAAGAGCACTGCTGGGACTTCAGAAATATTCAGCAGATATGTCCCCTTCCTTTGATGACGCTGCAAAAGAAACAGAGTCCCATAGAAAAGCTCTACTGTCCTTTTTGTCTACAAGAAATTTCAGTGGATTACCCAGATCCTGCTGGTTTTTACTGGGCATCTCTTCTCGTTGTTAGAAATTCTTTTGCCCTCATTCCTTCATTACAGACATAGCAGCAGTCATAAAGAGAACAAACAGGAGAATATCCAAAGCAAGGAGGGTAAGGAAGATAGGAATATTAATACTGCAAAGGAGTTAGAGAAAGTCTCAAAACAGACAGGATTAAGTGAAAGGTTAAGTAAATAAGATAATGTTCAAATACGTAAGCCACAAGAGGTCATTGGAGAATATGGTTGCATAAAAAGGGTGATTTCACTGACAGAAGAAAAAGATAATCCTAAAATGTAGACAGAATCTGTGCCTCACAGAAGCACTTGGGAACAAAAGCCAGAAAGATAAGTATAAAACTCCAAGAAGAAAAAAAAAAAAAAAAAAAAGAAGAGAAATGTGGAAGTATCATTATCAGGTCAGTAGTGGTCAGCAAGAAATTAGAGTTGGAGGATTAAGAAAAATTCCATGGCAGTTGGATTCTGTCCCAGAACACTAATGAAATGGCAAGAAAGATAAACGAACAATTAGCTTATGTTTGCAATCTCTTAGCTGCAGGACCACACTTCCATAGTAAAGCAATGGGAGTAACTGCAAAGCAGTTTGGCATTAAAATGAAAAGATGGAAATCTAGAACACTCACAGACTTGTCACACAGATCTAGCTACAAAATGAGAAAGCCAACTCTCCTTCACCAGACAGAATTAGTCCAAAGGAATCGGAAAGTCTTGGCTTAGCAGTATCAACATGGATTCATCTCAGGGCCTATGCAAATGCTCATTGTGTTAACTGGGCCGAGCAGCAGAAGGCAGACCTAAGAAGAGGGGAATCCTTAGAAATCTCTGTCCTTTCCTATTACTGAACACTCAGCTTGTCTCACCCAATCTGAGACCACATTTCCTGGGGGGTGAATGGATGGAGAGAAAAGGATAGTGCACCCTGGTCCTCTGCCCAGCTCCAACATTTGCAGTGTCTTTGGCTGAATTAATTCCGTGGCATCCTTGTCTGCTCTCAATTAAATTCTGAACTTATCATCATGATGACATTCCCGTGGCGCCCATTTTGGAACAAATGCAGCAGAAAGCAGACAAAGCATCATAAGAGACTGCTGTGCAGCTGGGATACCTAACTCACATTCCCCATTTATCCCAGAGCTGTTCTTCTAAGTGTGCTGATGCTTCTGCCTGCTGAAGGTGTATTAGGAAGCAATGAAGTGGATCTTTTTTTAGTTATCCTATGGGATACTCTTGTAGAACATTCAACCTAATAAATGGCAAGTCTTATAGGAGGTCTCAAGCGCAGATTGCAGATGTGATTCCCTAACTCTCCCTGGAAAGAAGTCAGAGCCTGGTCTGTACAACTGTTTTGATTCAGCAGGGACTTCTATCTTAATACCTTATTTTTTGTGGAAACTGAAAGGTCACTATATACAAACCTGCAGAAATTAAACCTTAAAATTGCCTACAGTACAATATCTTTATTGATGAAAGAAAAATATGGGAACATCTGCCTAACTACAGGAAAGTCCCGAATCTTTGTCTTAAAAAACAAGTTAGTCCCCTAAATTCTTGTCTCTGGCATGAATTGCACTGTTCAGAATCCTTCCTCAAAATGATCCATAGCCAGCATGTATAAATCACTGCTATGACAGATTGTGTGAGAATATCTGTTCGGTGTGGCACGTCTGCAGCTCCTTCCCATATGCCTTTTGATAACCAACCTGTTCCCAACCTTGTGAATTTGGCATAGCAATAAAGAAATCACAGAAAGTCAAGGTAAGGAGACAATGTGTTGTCCAGCAAATTCATAACCTTTTGTATAATTAGTTTATTTCCTTCATTCTCTATGTGTTAGAGAGCAAGTAAGAAATGGACCCTAAAATGGATGTGTAAAGTATAACATGTCTGGGACACAGAGATGTAATTAACAAAATGCTGCGAGAGCTGGCATTATGGCTAATTTTCTCATTTTATATTAATTCTTAGGAATTAAAAAGTAGAAAAGTCTTGGGCTCATTTAGTTTCACAACTGGAAGATACCAAGAATATTATCCACATACCTATATTTTTAAAAGATATATCACAAGGGTTGTGGTGCCTCCACGAACAAACATTTATTAAAGAACAGTTCTATGAAAACCAGTCTTGATTTGGAAGTAGCTATGACACCCATTGTACTTCTAAATGGTAGTTTATGAAGCAGACGACTGTTCGTTCCCAAACAATGCAGATTAGAGCTGCTCTAACCCTTTCAGTAATAGATACCTAACAGAAACCTATTATGTTATATAAAAAACACTTCTCTCTGATTCTTGAACTGAAGATCAATTGTGAAAGATGTATGTAAAATATTAGTTGTCTAAGTGTTTAAAATGCACTTGTTTAAGTTTAATTACCCTCTATCTGGATAAGACCATTCATTTTGCAGGATAAATGCCAAGGAAGGCAATTTACGGATGAAGAAGGTGTTATGCTTTAGCCTCTGTAATTCTGAAGACTTCAAATCAGAGCTTAAAAGTCTAAGGTAAAACAAAGAAAAAACGTGTTGCAGATGGAAAAATAATGAATAGCACAAAAGAACATGTTGGAGATTTGATCCCAGTGTAAAAAAAGTACGTTTCTATTTCTGCTTGTTACATATTATCCTCAAGTGGGAGAGCCACACAATCAATTTTGATGCCTCCAGAGAAAAAGGGATGCTGTTTTACTCAAAGAGCCCTCCTATGATGATATTTTAAGCTGTGATCAGCATTTTCTAGCCAAAAGAACAAACTTCAAAATGTTAATAAATTCTAAATGTGCATACAGCACTGCAAGAAAAAAAGGAGAAAAAGACAATTCTATCTTTCTAATAATAACAAAGAAGGATTTTACCTCCACTGTTCAAATAAGGGTTGATTTTTGTTCTAGTGGAAATGTTTGAGACCAGGAAGGGGAAAATATATCTAACTACATTTATAAGACTGCTGTTAGATCATCAGTGTAAATGCTACTTCATCACTATGTTATCCTCCTTTCCAGTTAATGTGATTAGAAAAAAATATATATAGATACCACTATGAAGTTCCTATTCCAGTGTTATTTATAAGGATATTTTTGGTTTAGATCAGGTTCATCACATCACAAAGATGTGATGAAAATTGTACAAATATACCCAGCAAGTAATCCAAACATAAACCTGAGCAGGCAGTAAAATTCAAATATCAGCCTAAGACCATTTCTGTCCAAGGTTGACTACAACTGAACTCATGTCTTTAATTTTTTGATTCTGTTGTCAGACATACTGTTGAAATATTTTTTTAGCTTGTTTGTAGCTTTGCTGTACTCCAAGAATAGTTTTACACTTGTCAGTTGCTTCTGGCACATTTAGAGATTTCCCAGTAGTATGAGTTTTCCTTCTTTGTGTTGCTATCCTAAGAAAGATCAGGTAAGCAGTCTTCAGTGCTTTCCCTGGCATAGTAACTGCCTTTTTTATTTTTTTTTTCTTTTTATAAATGATATCTGCTTATTTTCCTGTAATTTCCTTACAAAAGCAAACAAAAAAAATCTATAGTTTTATCTTTAAACTCCTGTTGCTTTGTGGCCAAATGTCTGAGAAGCTTTGATGTCTTTATTGACTCATTTGCAAGCACAAGAATCAGAAAAAAAAAATGTTGCCATATATTCTAACAGTTTCCACAAATTAAACAAGCAAACAAGCAACAACCTCAGCATCATCTTATCATACTTCCTGGGAGAAATTTTTAAAACCTTTTCTAAAGCCATCAAAGTTTATTGATCTGAAAGTATTTCTGAAGAGCATTAAAAAGTTTGCAGTTATTTCAACTGTGACATTTGTTGTTCTATTGTTAGTTCAGGACCCAAGCTTCAGTTCATGGTGTCTGTTCTGTTCCTAGAGCACACAGCTCTAAGCAAAATCATACTTGGGAATCAAAGATGCAGTAATTCTGCCATATTTACCCTTGAAAGTAAAACTGGATATCTGTAGACTGAAATCCATCACGTTGGGTTTTTTTTCCCCACACATTTATCTTTTTCCTTTCACTTTTAGCAATATTGTCACATATTGGCTGACTTTCCACGGACATTTTAACTGGCTCCGGAACTGGCTTTCTTTGTATCTATGACAACTGTTTCTACCTTCCTAACAGAAACATTGCTGTTTCTCACCACCCACCCACACAAACACTTTTTTTTGTTTAATTTCTTATCCCTCAGAATTTTGCCCTTTGCCACTGAAATGTGTTAATAATTAAACCTGACTCACAGTTCAGTGGTTTCAAGGCCTAAAAATTAGAGACAAAATGCTACAATTTATCATGACTTCCTTGCAAAGTTCTCATTTCTTAATGACCTATACAGGAGTTGCTGTGGAACCTGTTTACTAATGTTTACACTCTCTCTGTGTGCATGCCATACGTTACTCCTGCATGTCCGTTTGTGTTTCCCCTTTAGCAAGCTCCACACAGTGCAAAGTTTGACAGTACATTTGCTGTGTGATAAGTAAAACGGAAAAAAATTAAGCTGGCACTAAAAACATTTACCCAGCACACTCAGAAATTTAGCACTGGATTCTAAATCCAGGTCCAAACCTATGAAGATTTCAGGAGGACAAATCAAAGATTTCTTAATCATTTCTCTTTTGTGACAGGATCAACCAACTTAACTTTAGTTAAAAGCAAAAAAAGAAGGAGTCCCAGCATCACCATCAGTTAATATCTATTGCATGGGCAGAAATCTTCTAAAGTTCTTTGAGATCTAATTCTCTAATCTATCATAAATAATTTAATCCCCATTCAAAAATATATGTAAACATATATGACTATATATATATATTGGAACAGGCTGCCCAGGGAAGTGAGTGAGCCACCACCCCTGGAGGTATTTAAAAGACGGGTAGATGCAGAGTTTAGCTACATGATGTAATGGTGGACCTGGCAGTGTTAGGTTAACGATTGGACTTGATGATCCTTGGGGTCCCTTCCAACCCAGACTTTTCTATGATTCATTCTATGATTCATTCTATGATTCTATGACTAACTTCGAGCAAAGTCCATTGGAGTCAATGGAGCTAAAGTAGAATCATGGAATCATAGAATTGTTCATGTCGGAAAAGATCCTTAGATCATCAAGTCCAATCGTTAACCTAACACTGCCAGGTCCACCATTACATCATGTAGCTAAACTCTGCATCTACCCGTCTTTTAAATACCTCCAGGGGTGGTGGCTCAATCACTTCCCTGGGCAGCCTGTTCCAGTGTCTGACAACCTTTTCGGTGAAGAAATGTTTACTAATATCCGATCTAAACCTCCCCTGGTGCAAACACCCCCAGGTCCTTTTCTTGAGGCCATTTTCTCTTATTCTATCACTTCTTACCTGGGTAAAGAGATCAACACCCACCTTGCTGCGACCTCCTTTCAGGCAGTTGTAGAGAGTGATAAGGTCTCCCCTCAGCCTTCTCTTCTCCAGGCTAAACAACCCCAGTTCCCTCAGCTGCTCCTCATAAGACTTGGGCTCTGGACCCTTCACCAGCTTCGTTGCCCTTCCCTGGATACTCTCCAGGACCTCAATGTCTTTGTTGTAGTGAGGGCCCCCAAACTGAACACAGTGTTTGAGGTGCAGCCTCACCAGTGCTGAGTACAGGGTGCTGCTGGCCATGCTGTTTCTGACGTATCAGAAACACAGGATACACCACCGGGTGTGCTGCTGGCTCACGTTCAGTCGGCTGACGACCAACATCCCCAAGTACTTTTCTGCTGGGCACTTTTCCAGCCGCTCCTCCCTAGGCCTGTAGCGCGGCCGGGGGTTGTTGTGACCCAAGTGCAGAACCCATCACTCAGCCTTGTTGAACCTCATGCAGTTGGCCTCGGCACACCGATCCAGCCTGTCCAGACCCCTGTCACACCCTCCTACCCTCAAGCAAACCAACACTCCCACCAAATTTGGTGTCATTTGCAAACTTATGGAGGCTGCACTCAATCCCCTCTTGATAAAGATATTAAACAGAACTGGCCCCAGCACTGAGCCCTGGGGAACACTACTGTGACCAGCTGCCAGCTGGATTTAACTCCATTCACCACAACTCTTTGGGCCTGGCCATCTGGACAGTTTGTTACCCAGCGCAGAGTGCAGAAATCCAAACCATGAGCAGCCAGTTTCTCCAGGAGGATGCTGTGGGAAACGGTGTCAAAGACTTTCCTAAACTCTGGGTAGACAACATCCACAGCCACAGTCCCTCATCGACTAAGCGGGTCACCTTGTCATAGAAAGAGATCAAGTTGGTCAAGCAGGACCTGCCTTTCATAAACCCATGCTGACTGGGCCTGATCACCTGGTTGCCCTGTACGTGCCGTGTGATGGCACACAAGATGATCTGCTCCATAACCTTCCCCAGTACTGAGGTCGGACTGACAGGCCTTTAGTTCCCCAAATCCTCCTTCTGGGCCTTCTTGTAGATGGGCACCACATTTGCTAACCTCCAGTCTACTGGGGCCTCCCCAGTTAGCCAGGACTGTTGATAAATGATGGACAGTGGCTTGGCGAGCACTTGCACCAGCTCCCCCCAGTACCTTTGGG
>KL285898.1:19436-34352 GCA_000699545.1 Podiceps cristatus
CTGATTAGTTTACAGCCATCAATCACAGCATGGGGGCTTCATTCTGCTCCCTGTCTCTTGCTTCCAGATCAGGGGGCTGGGTGCCCAGAAAACATTTGGTCTTACTACTAAATACTGAGACAAAGAAGGGATTAAGTACCTCAGCCTCTTCCTCAGCCTTTGTCACTTTGTTTCCTCCTGCATCCGATAAAGGAGGGAGATTCTCCTTTGCCCTCCTTTTGTTGCTGATGTATTTATAGGAACATTTTTAATAGTCTTCTACAGCAGGTAAAATAGTGTACAACCTTTTACAGAGGTTGATTTGCTGGCTCTTCCTGTTTCTTACCTCATCATTCCCTGCAGCTGGAAGGACAGAGGAGAACAGTACTTCTGCTCCTGATCCCTCAACCAGTCGTCCCAAGGCGTCGAAGTCTCTATCAATTGCCCTCGGACTTCTTGTTGCAACTTCATCGCTGCCTGCCTGAAGAACCGGTAATGGATGGTAATCTGAGGGCCGTACCAGGGTAGGAAGTTTTCTCTTCACATCCTTAACCCGGGCCCCAGGGAGGCAGCAGGCTTCCCCAAGAAGTGGGTCTGGTCTGCATATTGGGCAGTAAGTACTCGCTAAACATGTAATACCTGGCTGAACAAAATGCAACGTTAAATGTAATCCTATTGAAGAATGAACTTTGTGTTTTGTTTTGTTAAATGTAGTGTGCTCTAAACAGACGGTACCCATCAAAACTGCAATGATGTTAGAGTCTGATCTAAAAAAACTATAGATTAAGAAGAAGTAAAAGCAAAAAGAAAAAAAAAATAAAATAAATAGAGGTTCAAAACCTTCCCAAAGCAGCAGATTATGTTGGAAGAAAGATTTTATCTTTATATCTGTATATTTCATTATAGAAATATAACCTAATTTTCCCTGTTTTAAAATCTTAATAATGTAACATATTTGTAAGGCACTCAGAAACTACAGTAGTGAGTGCTGAAAAAATACATATTTTGATTAGATTATATGTGGCAGATAGGCCAAAGATTGAAATATTTGGTCATGGAAAATTTACATACATTACTATTCCAAATTAAACTACTCTTTCACCTATTGGTCTAGGATGAATACATGGCAGGTTATAATGCAGATGCTAACACAGATGTCAACTACAGTATGCATGTGTCGGTTCAGTGGATAAAAAACATGAACATTTTCTACGACTATCAAATTGTCTCTTTCCATGAGAATTATATCCATGTAATAAAAACAAAAACCAAGGCCTCAACTAAGATCTGCAATATCACAAGATTTTTTGACAGGAAGGAAGGTGTTGACAAAACAGATACTGATTGTTTTTAGTCTCTAATACAATCATTTTTACAGTTATGCTGCTGATTTTTTGTTGGTTTTGTAATTTCTTTTAATTTGTCATGGGAAAAAAAAAGCATCCTATCAGGGCTACGTTCAGCCCTTAACACCAAATTCTTAGCTGCTACATTCAGTAAAGTTCCATTGAAAGCAATAGGTTCTCATGTATTTATACCAGGGCTATAATCCAAACAAAGATTTTAAATCCTCACTCTGCTGGCCTGTGATAACTGTGTGATCTTTTTGTCATGTCCTGTATCTGATACAGGCTAGACATTTAATAACTTGTATGGCATCTAATGTGTCATCTTGTTAGAAAAGGAGACAGACCTGAAAAGACGCTTATCTGTAAGCTCTTATTTTAAGATAATCAATAAACTCTTCCATAATAATTGTATCCTTGCAGCATTAAACAGCAGACACCAGACTATGGACAAACAGAGATGCAGTGACCCCTGTCTGTTCTCCAGGCAAATGAGGTAAAACTTCAGAGGGACTCGTCTGCTTTAACAATCACAGAGGAAGCCAGGCAGGAAGGCTCAGCCTTTGAGACCTTTCTGCAGTTACGACTGCACTTCCCTGTGCTGAGCCCCTGCACGGCCATGCTTTTCTCTTCCATTCAAGCAGTGTCTTTCAGCCTGCTGAGGGTGTGCATGGAGTGATGCTCTGATTCCCAGCCCCTCCAGGGAGTCTCACACCCCCAAGAAACCATAACAAAAGTCCAGTGTGACTTAGTACATGGTCATTAGGTGCTAGGATCTAAATGGGGGAACCCTTTCAAAATGGGAGCCTGGTGTACAGCCACTCTATGTCCTTGCCATAAAACACAAGAAGTGTTTCCTCAGTTCAGCTTTACTCTTGCCTTTGTCACCGTGATTGCTACTTTCTTCTCCGCTTACTTTTTAACTTTTCTCTCCATGTTACTATCTTGTCCCACCACTGCCGTATTTGTACACTATTTTAGCACAATAGAGCACATCTTGGTTGGCTGTTAGAAATTAGAAATTACTATAACAAAAGTGATTAATAATGATATTAACAGCAGCAGCCTTTCAGACCATGCATTTTACTGGTGATAATTCAAATCCCAGCATTCTGCCAAGAAAGCTTAGTTAAACTAAAAGGTGTGAAATTAGTCTGCAATTTTCCAGAGAATGTATAATTTATTACTTGCATAAGCAGGTGATAATGCTCATAAATGCATTTTCAAAATTGCAAATGCATGGAATAAAATTTTGTAAACTGGACCTTTTTACTTCACAATTAATCAAAAGTTATTTTTGTAAACACATTATTGCTCAGAAGTTTGAGTCCAACATCATATAAGACAACCTCTTGATGCATTGGCTACTTGGTACCAAGCTTAACAGTAATACTTTGATCTTTTGTTTAGTTTTGTTGAAGATAGTACATTTTTCTGTTGTTTAGGCTCTTTCATAAATCATATGAAATTATAAGCGTGCATAGCTGCTTTACTTACCTGAATAATCAATACAGTGAGCTAAGAATATTATACATGAATGTAGGATTTGCATTCAACTTCAAAAAATACTCAAAATATACTTGATTATAATCATGTTTTTTTTTTTTTTGTCTCTCAGCCTTGAAGTTTCATGCATCTGAAGGTCATTTTTGAGAATACTGACAGGAAGAGAAAACATAGGGAGCAATGTAAATTCATTTGATACATTGTATAACTATTTTCCGAAGTTTTTTTGCAAGGTTGACCAGATATATTTATTGGTAAGATGTCTTCAAAATTCCTATTGCAAGTGCATATCCTCCATAGCTCTGAAATGCAAAGTCATCATTCTGTTTATGAGGGGTAGAAAGCTCAGTAGACAAAAATCCTTTCACACTGTAGATTTGCATTTAAATTTGTTTTAATTTAAAAAAAAATGAAGTTGTTTTTGCTCTCCTGTTTTAGGTCTGTATCAAATTCCAGTGGAAATCCTCTTTTCAGTCAATTGTTGTGGATCAGAATTTATAGCTGAAATTCCCCAAATGTGTTCATACTTATCTTTATGCCTAAGTAGTCCTGCTGAGTTCAGTGTTTTACTGATACCTAAAACATTAAAACATGCATGTAAGTGTACGTAGGATTGGTTCCTTAGTTGTCTGAATACCTTTGTACAACTCCACATA
Source organism: Podiceps cristatus (assembly GCA_000699545.1). Taxonomy (NCBI): domain Eukaryota; kingdom Metazoa; phylum Chordata; class Aves; order Podicipediformes; family Podicipedidae; genus Podiceps; species Podiceps cristatus. Next base: position 22,924 of record KL285898.1, read on the forward strand.
GCTGCCTATTCACAGATAATCAAAGAATAGGTAGTTCAACTATTTTAATGAATGAGTGAAGTGAAAAACCTCTAATTAGATTTTGCATTAGCATCAACATTAACCTTTTTTATCCTTAACATTCTTAATACCTTTTCACAATATTTAGGATACTTGCTAAAGACTGTACAAAAGTAATGATATAATGATCTTCTGTAGTCATTTTTGCTTTCAAAAAGGCCCTTAAACTTTTAACGAAAAAGTTAGCAATGAATATTCAGTTATGCCTTGCATTTTGTGGACTGCAATTTTTACTAGAATCAAATTGAGGTCATATATAATTTAGTTACAGCAAATCTCTCCTCATTTGATAAAAGCTGAGGCAAACTTTTGGACAAGTGTTTATTCTGGAAGGACGTAGAGATTAACATAAATGGCGAGAGAAAATTTACAATTGTGAAAGCATTTTAAAATAAGTAGCTAGGCAAAATGAAGATATTTATTGCTTAAGATACAGTTTATTCTCTGGATTAGTGAAAGGAAAGAAAGAGAATTTCTATTATAACTGTTATCCGTTATGTATATTAAAAGCTTTCCATTTTCACTGGTGACAACCACAGCATGCACACAACTATTGACTAGAAGCCTTTCATGAGGAATGGATTAATAGCATTTCTCCCTCTGGTAGTTATAAATATTGCATCTATAGCTCAGGAAAACTTCAAATAGTTAAACTGTTAACAATATCATGCTCCATTTTCCTACCATGCTACTCCTCCCAGAAGTTTCACAGCATGAAAGCTCTACAAGAGAGCAAATCTGTCTTTAGTGCAGTATAGCACTTTCCTTATATGCCTTGACATTCTAAATGCTGCCTTATCATACGGTCTTCTTGTTCTTGGTGATGTAATTAGAAGTATAATGGAAGCAGTGCAGACTAGCTTCAAAGGCAGACACATTAAGATGGATCCTGCATGGCTATATTATCCAGATCTTTACCCACCCTGCTACAATCCTGTCCTTAAAACTATGGGAGTAACTCTCTTTTCAGTAGAGTTGGTTCACATCTCAACCACCTAGAATGGTTTGAACAGGGTTTCTACTTTTGGTATAAAACATCAAAAACAAGTAATTTGAATCCTTGGAGGTTTTCAAGATCAAACAGGAGCAACGTGATACAAATTCAGTGTCGACCATGCTTTGAGCAGGAGGTTGGACTAGAGACCTCTTGAGGTCCCTTCCAACCATAATGTCTCTCTAATTCTATACTATATGGGCCTTATAATTGCATCATGATGCCATCTGTAGGTTGCTGTTCACATGCCCATGTTCCTATTTCCTTCTACAGGCTGTTTTCTGTTGTAGATGTTTTCTACAGAAAGGGGTCAGTCTTCTCTCATCTCTTCCTCTCCAATAAAACTAAAGCCTTTGACATACATCTACTGAGCTGCAAACAACTGCCCTAGAAGAATTTGGTTGGACTTGATGATCTTAAGGGTCTTTTCCAACCTTGATAATTCTATGATTCTATGATTCTATGAATTTGGAGGTTCAAAAGAAGTGGCGACTGTGAACTAATTCTGTAATTCTGTTTAAAGTGGCACTCACCTGCTAAACTAGTTTAAGCATGAAATATATCTTTTCATTTTGTTTGTTTTCAAAATTTTACTGATTCTTGAACCATAACAATACAGCAATTAAAGGCACTCTGCTAACAAAAAAAAGGGGTTGCATTGAAGGACCTTTTGAATTCACCCAATTTTAAGGAAAAATTTGCTCATTTGGCCCAGAGAAGATTAAACAGAGATACAATGATATTGCATTACTACTTTACGGGCTGTTGGCTAAGAAAATAGCATGCTTTGTCTATGCTAGACTGATATGCTAACTAGTCCTAATGGGCATTGGACATTTGAAGACTGGCATAAACAAATAGTATTCTAGTATAACACTAATTCTCAAAAATACCTTTGCTTTTCCTATTTAACTTCTCAAGTAAACATTCGTAAGTGTAAATGTTTCCTAGTAAGTGAGCAGTCATTCCAAATACCAGAGAAATGAAACCAAAAACTATGCACAAGCATATTCATGAATATTCCTGGCTGGCTTAACACAGCTGTCATCGACATTCAGCGCTCACCACTCACCATGGAGCTTCAAATAGATTACACAAAATAGATGGAGAGACAGATGACTGATAGATTATTCATTGGGAGTCAACCCCTACAGGGAGAGAGCTTACATTTCTCTGATTTTTGTACTCCCTCATGATAAAGGTTACACTGTAAAGAAATGCAAACTGTCCTCCCATTCAAGTAATAGCAGGGTCTGACTGTGACTACTTTGATAGATTTAAATGAGATGGGAAGCATCAAATGTTGTAGTTACCTAGTCTAAGACCTGACTGAAAAAACCCAAACCAGCAAAAAGTCCCCCACAGGTTACTTAAAGCTGCCCAGAAAAAAACTTTCCCATTATACTAAATGAGGTTTGATATTTCAGGTTTGTTTGCAAAGTGTATTGGAGAAAAAAAATACAAAATGCTTAAAAAGTTAATAACTAAACAGAAGTTTTCAAGAACACACAATAACCTTATAATACAGCACCAGCATATGATGTGTAGGAGCGATTCAGAGTGTATAGAGCCTTAAATCTTATTCCCTCATATCTCGGATGAGCAGTCACTAATGTATCCAGTTATTCTACTTTCAACTACCACCCTCACCACATAGCTAGATTTGAAATATCTTGGTAGAAAGTAATTAATTGTCAAAGCAAGCATATTTCCATGTCAAATTTAAATTGTAATAAAATTAGGCTTCTAGCAATAGCAATAAACCAATCAAAAAATTCTAGTGAATGTCACCTACTTTGTTTTTATCATGAGGTAAACTTTTGGTTGGCTTGGTCAACTCAACTGCAGCTTGAAGCATTCCTGTCTCTACTTGGATTTCACAGAGAGGTTAATATAAGCAAATGCTAATCACTAATGTTAATAAATGCCAGTTTCTGTGAAAATATACATGGCTGGTAATGAAAGCAAATTTCCAAATTGACAAGGCTAAACCTAGATAGTTGCTAGATATTAAAGTTGATATCAGACATCTGAGTTAGTGTTGTGTAAGTATAGAAACACACTGAAATATTTTGTCAATAATGGGAAAATACTTATGTACTATTAGGCAACTCATTCAAAAACAGTGTCAGTCCATTATGATGTTCTTTAATGTACCCTTAACTCCCTGAGAGCCTGTGACTGGAGCACTCCAGATCACTCATCACTGAACCAATATTTTTCAGCTCATCTCATCAGTATAGTTTTAATGGTCTGAGGAACATGTATATGTGAAACTTGGGGAGTCTGGTGGTTTGTCTGGAATATTTATAAGACTATGTTCAAATGTGGAACTGGAATCAGTCAAGTTCAACATGCACACCACCCTATCTAAGCAGGGCTCGAAGCAAAGTAGCAGGGAATAACCTAGCCTTAGGAAGTAGTAATTATGCCAAGGACACAGCCAAGCCAAAGTAAAAATTAAAAAATAAATTAGCTATTGCATTTTATCTGTAGAGATAGGACTAAAGTTTCCAAAATGTAACAAGAGAAGATGGGGAAAGATGTTGAAAAATTGTTTTCCTTTATCCTAGGGACTTGTTTTGCCTCATAGATCCAGTAAGAAAGACAGACAGAGATATGAAGGCTGATAAAAGGATTAAAAAAACTGAAAAGACACAAAAAGCTCTCAGACGGTTGAACCTTGGAGCGATAGTTTTTACTGATAGGTTAACTAGAGCATGAGGCCACAAGCAGAAGAACTGCGCAGACTCCATTTTTTAGAAGGGGAACTTAGCAGAGAATTTGCACCACAGCTAAGCCCAGGAGCCCAGAGACGGCAGAGTATCTAATTAATGCCCAAACATAGCATATGTTAAGGAACACAAGATCTAATACAGAGAGCTAAATTCTATGTGCTAATGGTGAGGAGAGCACATTCAGCAAGGTTTGTAACTAGTAAATGAAGGTTTTCTATAGAGAAGCAAGGCCAAGAATAATACAGTGAGATTAAGTCTATATTCTGTTTTCTTTGAAGACAAGAAAATTTTACTCTAACATTTCTGTAAGTCTCTCTTTCTTTTAGGAATAGTTCCTATTTTGAAATGACGAAGTACATGTATGGATAGACTTTCTACAGAGAAACAAATAACTGCTGATAACATTAAATAATTTAGGAAAATATTCATATACTTTACAGTAAATAGCATATGTAAGTTTCTGAGTTTATACTTCTTCATCTCCACTAAGGTTTTTTTAATTTGTTCTTTATGATTTTTTTTTTCTATCCTACTTGACAAGGTACCGCTTACATATGATTGCAAAAGCTATCTTAGCCCTACTATTTTTTTTTTTTTTAGTATTTTAATTTGCTTGATATAAATAACTTAAATGAGTTTGGCTTCCTTTTCCGAAAGATCATTTGAATACTTTTTAAGAACTTATGAACTGTTCACTGAGGCCAGTATTATTGTCTTCACAACCATTTGTCAGCTGGTTGGTTTATGCTTTGCATTACCGCAATGTTTTGCCTGTCCCGTTTCACAGATGATAAAGTCAGGTATGGAATAGCCATCTCTTTGTATCAACACGAAGCAGGAATAGTGGAAAACCCCATGACATTGAGTATTTTAACCAACTGATCTCTTTGAAGAGAGACACAACCACTCAGTATAAACAAATTAAGTGGGATAAGAATGAACTTTTAAAACAAATAGCTAAATTTACTTCTAATGGGTAACTTTTGAAAATGAATAATTTTGAAGACAGGACATTTCTAGTTTTTCAAGCTAGCCTCGTCAGGTTGGTTGACTTATCTACAGAGGTTCATTCAACATTTCAGAGAACTGAAATAATATCCTGTCCATACGAAGGTTTTACAAGGCATGCTAGTACAACTGCAAATTTTAAGAAAAGCCCAGGTTCTCCTTGAGGACCTCCATAGCAAGTTTGTGTTGTTTTTAAGTGTGCTTCTTGCCTGAAAGCCTATGTGCTTTACAAAAGGATTTTTCTTCTTTTGAAAGGTGAGATTCTGGGTACCCTTGTCTGGATGTGCAGAGCGGCAACTAGATTGCCAGCAGGTCTATGCAGCCCGAGTGATGGCCAAGAGAATGTGGCTACCGGCACCAGCAGAGTATGGGTGTTAGTGCCAGCTGGGGGTCAGGATCACTCTGGTGGCACACAGAGATAAAACCCCAGCTCCTCTGAAGACAATAAAAAAATCCTCATTGATTTCAATATTGCCAGCACTTACTTGGCACCTCTGTTTCCCAGATGGCAGAAAGGCATAAATCTGAGTGTCCCATCTTCTCTCCCACCAGTGGAATGAACACTGGTCTTATGGGGAAGGTTATATTGTATTTAAAATCTCTAGTCATTGTCATGCACGGATATATGCAATATTACCCTGACTGAATCAGACCTCTGTAGTCCCTACAGACTCTCAGTAATATGGTTTGTACAGGAATCCTCCTACTATGCACTCGCATCTTTTTAAAGTATGATTCAAGTAACAGCATATAAGGATTAAGATTTCATTACCTCATTTCATGACCATTTTGTTAGTTTTTGTCATCTAATATACAAACTTTATCTTCAGGTCCAAAAAGGATGTCAGTGTCTGTGTTTCAGACATTGTAGTCATATTGTTTAACTTCTTATAATTTCCAGCTTACATTAACTATTACTTTTCACATTAGGCTTAAAACACAAAAATTAAATATATGTATTTAATGTTCATATATTGACAATTTTTCTTAGCCAGTAGCACGGCTACAGCATTCGTATGGGTAAATTCTTCAGAGTGGATTTACAGATACACCCTATCTGCCTTTTCTTACATCAGCCCTTTTGAGGCTTTTTAGTCAACAACATGTGGATTTTTTTTTTTTTTTTAATCCTGTGACATTCTGTAAATTCAGGGTGTATTGGATTATTTTTCCATTTTTTTCATTTTGTATGACATTACACATTTTTGCACTTTGATTAAAGATTGCACCTACTAAACTGAAATATTGATTCCTGAATTTATGTGGTAAATGTAACTCCTGTGCAGTACCTTGAATAAACCTAAATATCAGTTTTAGGTCTCTGAAAAATATATGCAGTCTTGTTTATTTGTGATCTTACCTGTATCCGAGCTGAAATGTAGACTGTTGACCAATGCTCATTTTCAGACTTTTTGTGGTCATAAATTAAACTATACATCTTTTAGAATCAGTTATGCTGGAATTCAGTTATCAAATGGTAAAAAGTCAGTGTCAATAAAGTCATCTTGAAGAGACTTCTGACACAGAAACAGCGACGTATCTTAGAAACAGACAGGTATCACAAAAAACTGCTTATTCACACTGTGTCTATACTTATGTGAATTTAACAATGACACGTTTATGAGGGCAAAGTACTGTCAATCAAACTAAGACATGCAGGCAAAACCACTAATATTGCTAGTAATTAAATTTATTACAAGGCTAAGTCTCTCAAGACAGAAATTAGATCTAAAGGTTTTACAGAACACAGCACATCAAGATGAAATCTAAAATTGGCTTAACTAGTACAGTAAATGGTGCAGAACCCAGAAACTTTGTACTCTTTATATCACAAAAAAAATTTTCAAATCTATGAACAGGTATTCCAACAAGACCAAAGACAGAAGATTCCTTCTTGTTTCACAGGAAGTAAAAGTACTGAGTAGGTAAAACCAAACTCATAAGTAGAAGCAGTGACACATTTCTTTCCACATTAAATTTCAAACAGGAACTTGTTTTTCAGGCAGGTGTATAATTAAGGCGAAACACACAGAGTGCCCAGTGCCACAGGTATGAGTTACTTCTTGGTTCTTACACATGATAAAAAAGTTTTGAAGATTACTTTAGATCTAGACTAGAAATGCCAAACTGCTTAACAGCAGTTAAAATAAATGGTTCCAACTTAAAATTATTTTTTTTTCAGATTTGCCACTGATTCAAAACATTTAAGAGACAAAACATGACTGCAATAATTGTGCTTATTTATGCATTAGTTACAGAATGCTATCCTTAAAAAAAAAAAAAAAAAAAAATTATCCAAGGCCAACAGCTAGGTTCTTCCCAAAGCTGCTGATGTAATTAACTTGGGAACCTCTGTAGGTATTTATAATAAGTGCTGTACTTTTCTGTTTGGACAATCAACCCACCACAGCTAAATGTTATTTTTTTTTTTTTTTCAACTGTAAAGAAAAGCAAACAAAGCACCCATTGGTCTCAGAGCAGAAGCGTCACAGAATCTTTAAATGGCTTATTGGCTGAATAAAGCAGCATGAAAACCCAAATTGGTTCTGTCTCCACTCACCCAAAATTGGTACCAAAATCAATGAAAACAGCTATAGAGCTTCATAAAATGAATAAATCAATCAATCTATTAACAGTATAATTGGAAATAGTGAAGAGACTGCAGATAGGAACCAAACTGAGTAGCAGCACCACTGGTAGCTCAAATTGGTATAGAGGGAATCATGGTGTTTATTTGTAAAACTTCAATGTTACTGTACTAGACTTATTTAGAAGTAAAATCTATATTGCTAGGCAAAATTCTGTCCTTAGAGACATTTATAATTTGAATCATACCTGCTGAGTTCACAGCACATAAAATGCTGATTCACTATGTTCTTTATTATTTTATTTATTATTTATACTTAAGTTTATTCAACATGAATTATGGGGCATTAACATCTATGCCCAAATATACACAACAACCCATAAAAATAAACTGCAAATAAATAGTGCCCTGGACAGCTAAATTATAGAAAGAGTAAGCAATGGAACTTTAGGAACATGTTTAATAGTGCATTTTACAGCTCTACTCATTGTTTATCTTGCCTTTCAGTGTCATTCAGAAAATGTATCTTCATTGGTAATGGTACTCATAGAAACAGGCAAAGCTTGAAAAAAGTAGTGTGTCCCTTTTCTGGTAAGCTTCAGGAGCTGAAAATCATAATGAAAACATTAAAAAATGAAAAAGATAAGTACAGACAGGAAGCGAGAAACATCTCTGAAGTTCTGAAATGAAGATTTGTGACAAGGAGATTTACATAAAAATTTTTATGTAGGTTTTTGTTTGGAAGGCAAAAAAAGAAGCCACATTTGGAATATGACTGAAGAAAATCATCTCCATGTTCTCTCAAAATCGGAAATGGTGATTTGTAAATGAATAGGATAGTATAGCTCTGTGTGATTCTCAAAGCACCTTTCCTGAAGCATAACATCAAGGTGACAATGAAACTCACAAAAGAAGAGAACCAGTTACATTGCCTAGAAAAAACTCTTTGGAAAAAAGATAAGGACGGACTCCAGGTACTGGGAGGTCATCCTGTGCAGAGATATAGAACAACTATGACTGTAGTTGGCTTCGCTTGAATGACTGAGATTGCCTAAACCTTAATTGGTTGGCCAAAACAAGGACTGTGTTTCAGTGCAACATATGGGTAAGTACTGTTATTCAGACTTCATTTAATTTAATATGGACAGCTTTGTTTTAGCTACGTGCAGTACAATGTCATTTTAAATATACCTGTAGAGATTAGCAGCTGATAGAGGAAGATATAGACAGGAGTACAGAAGGAGCTGGAATAGAAAGAGCAGTGGCAGCAGAGCCGTTTTTATGCGACTGTGCTCCAGAACAAGCTCTGAACCTGCAGCCTGTTGTGAGAAGAGGCAGCAGAGGAATATAAGGCTCGGGTATGTAGTTTGGACCAGAGGCAACGTTTCCTGTTCTTTTCTAATGCTTATCGCATTGTGTTATAAGCTGTTAACTAAAATACATTAATGTCTTCCTGGAAGGAGGGCAGCTACAGGTCCCAGCTGCCATCGTAACAGCCACACAGTCTGACAAAAGAGTTATCACAAGGACAGCTTGAGGCATCAGCAGACTTCTCCCTGGGTGAGAGGGATACTGTCCAAAGACTGTATTATTATTCATTTTTCTTACAGAAGCATTCCACACTGTTAAGTGGCTGTGATCCCAATCTTTATTCCTAGACTTTACAGAGAGTTCAGGACATCTATGTTTGCAGGATGCAGTGGATAAAGCACTGGCTTGTAACTTGAGAAAAATGGATTCACATATTGATCTGTCACAGCCTTTCCTCTGGTACTGAGAAAATGTCAGTCTTTTAGTGTTTCAGTTCCCACTTTGTAAAGTGGGGGGAGTACTTCCCTACTTCAGTAGTGTGACACACGGACAGAGACATTAAAAGCTCTGAGGTGGACAGATACTCCATGAATGCATGCTATAAACACATACGAGATAAAAAGACAGAGCTATAACCTCTTAGACAAGCTAATGTCAGCAGTGATTGACATATGCCAGCTAGAAAAAATAATAAATAAACAATGTGAAAATCCATAGTAACAGATACAGGAACAACTGTAGGAAATACAAGGAAGTCTGATTACTTTAGACAAAGAGAAATAGTTGGCACTGCACTACAGAGGTCATCTCAGAGCAGTGGAAACATTTACCTTATCCTTGCTTGATTTTTAATTCTCTGTAGCTGGCCAGAGCTATTGGGTGTTTCAGAGAATTTTAATGCTTTCAGCTGCAGTTTAGGCAGCAGTAGCAAAACCGACGGATTTTCTCTCTAATCTCTTCCTCTGAGTATCTGTTAAAAACATGATCAGCTAAGTCGTTCATTCTCCATGCTTTTTATAGTATTTCAACTACAAAGTGCCAATTAGACATTATTTTAACAGAAAGGGTTGCTTGCTCTTAAAAAACCCAAAAAACCAAAAAACCAAAACCACCCCACAACCAAACCCAACACAAAAATCTTGTAGAATAAAACCCACTCGTTATCATGGTGACAAACCAGAGAGTCTGTTCTAAAGAAAAAGAAAATGAAATGTAGAGGAACTTCATGTTTTGGCACTTTTCTAGGGATTCTGTTAGTGAGCTCTCTGCTTTGAATGAAAATAAAAAACGTTATATGCTATTAGGAGTTCTACATGGAACTGTACTCCTCAGAGGAGACTCCCTGGAAAACCATCTCCCTTTTCTGTGGAATGGATGAGGGAAAGACATTTTGAATGGCTACTTTCTAAATTTGAATATGAATCATTACACAGGGATAAAAGCATTAGGAAAGGATGAATGTAGCTGAATTCTCCACCAGTTAAACCTGCTATGAAACGAATAATTATGGATTTAAATTAAAAATATCAGGCGGCTTCATGTGCTGAATGGGTTCTGCATAATACTTCCTGGAAATCAATGCTGTACTTCATTACATGATGCAAATTATAATTTTTCATCTTATAATTCTCAACAGATATATCACTTTAAAATATAGTACTAGCTAAGTATCTTTAAAATGATTTGTTATAATGGAAAACATAAAAAAAACACTCTGAAAATTAATGAAAATACATCTCAATCTAAAAGAAAACAAAACTCCAAGCAGAACTGTTGTTGAAGTAAACTGTGTCCTGGAGTCTTGTCCACAGTGTCTTTTACCATATTTTCTGCAAACATCCCAAATTACTTTTCAGTGGCTCCAAGAACCTAATAGATGTCATGCTCAAATAAGTGAGAAGTTTATTGTGTTTTCAAAATGTTTACTATTTAAAAGGTCTCTTGGAGTCTGACAGCTTCTCACTCAGTTATCTATGATGAAACTCCAGAGGGCTAGTATACTTTTTCTCCTTGGACCTCTGCTTTTGGACAGTAGAGGACTTCTGAAAAAGTAATGTCCTATACAAAACTTAGAGGAATCAGAGACTTAGGATCTCTTAACTGGGATTATTTTCTTTTTATGTCTTGACTAGTTCTCTGATCAGCAGAGTGGGTTGGGTTTTTTTTGGGTTTGGTGGGTTTTTTTTTTGTTGGTTGGGTTTGTTTTTTTTTTTTTTTTTTGGTGGGTTTTTTTTTTTTTTGTTTGGTTTTTTTTTTTTTTTTTTTTTTTTTTTTTGTTTTTTTGTTTTTTTGTTTTTGTTTTTTTTCCCATTGTGCTTCCCTACAGCTGGCAGACTCCCTGTCTGGGTACTCTTTAATCTTGAAAGAATATTTTACACTTTTTTAAAGAAGAAGTTTGGGCAGGTTTTCTGAACACATAAGAAATTTCCTTTTCATAATTTCCTTTAGATTAAATCCTTTTGCACCTCAATGCCTCACACCTAAATACGTTCCAGTGAAGAGAGCAGATGAAAGTAGTCAAACTTTACTCAGACAATTTCTATGAAAAAAAATTACTTTGTGTAGCCTTTATTCTAAATAGTATGAAAATTTTAAAGTCAAGAGCCAAAAAAAAAAAGCAGGAAGTGCCAGACAAATTTACTGTAGGCTACCTTCTTTCATCTACTACCATACAGTCAAGACAGATAATATATAGTAATATATAATATTATATTGTATAATACTATACAAT